>MJUU01013425.1:86901-116964 GCA_002080025.1 Modiolus philippinarum | reverse complement strand
GCATCTACATACAAAATATTATTCCTCTACAAGTTGTAGTATCCCAGATCTGGACTCTTACAAAAACTTTAACCCGAGTCACTCATGCATGAAATGTAGGTCAAATCCACCTATTCTATATATCAACCTCAAATTCTCCTCAAGATGAATCCATGGACAAAACATTGTCCATGTAACACTTGGTATTCAAAAGATATCTTAAGTTCGAACGGACGGATGAACGGGTCAAACGCTATATCCCCTCCCCAACTTTGTTGGGCGAGGGGATAAAAAGGGAGGGGGTGTAGGGAGTTGGGGACAGGGTCAAGCTTGGGGGATTCCAGTATGTATCATCATTATTAATAACAATATGACTGAGACTTGCCTGTGGAAAATAATAAAAAGATTACAAGTGCTTGCACTATAATACTCCAAGTTCAATGTAAAATAACAATTTCTTGACCTTAAGAATAAAGGTCAAGGTCCCAGTGATCTAATTCTTTTATTTGACACTCCCCCTTGACCCAATGCATATGAATACCAAATGTGAACACGCTGGGCCATAGGACAAAAAAGTTCTGCCCATGGCAAGAATTCACTTTTAAAAACCAACTATTTGACCATGACATTCAAGGTCAAGGTCACAGTGACCTAATTCTTTTACAGTACACTCCACAACAACCAAATGCATATACCTACCAAATATGAACACATTGGGCCTGAGGACAAAAAAGTTCTGCCCATGGCATGAATTCACCTAAAAAAACAATAATTTGACCTGGACATTCAAGGTCAAGGTCACAGTGACTGAATTCTTTTATGTGACACTCCCCTATGACCAAATGCATATACATACCAAATATGAACACACTGTGCCTTAGGACAAAAAGTTGTGCACATGACAAGAATTCACTTAAAAAAACAATTTGACCTGGACTTTCAAGGTCACAGTGACCTTATTCTTTTATGCTACACTCCACAACCAAATGCATATACCTACCAAATATGAACACACTGGGCCTGATAACAAAAAAGTTCTGCCAATGACAAGAATTCATTTAAAAAACAATTATTTGACCTTAACATTCAAGGTCAAGGTGACCTAATTCTTTTACAATCACATATGACCCAATGCATACACATACCTAATATGATCACAATGGGCCTTAGGATCAAAACGTCTGTCCATGAAAAGAATTCACTAAAAAATCAATTATTTGACCTTGACATTCAAGGTCAACGTCAGTGACATAATACCTCTATGCTGCACTCCACAACGAACAAATGCATATACATACCAAATATGAACACACTGTGCCTTAGGACAAAAAAGTTCTGCCCATGACAAGAATTCACAATGAAAGAACCTTAATGAGCAAGCTCACATACCCCTAGCCCCCACATATCGTATACTCCTGCATTATCTAAAAATAATTAAAAATCGAGTACTTTGCACATCTCTTACAGATGCACAATCATTCTGTAAAATATCTTCAAAACTGTAGGAGGATTTATCAAGGCAAATGGTGTACCCGATTAGCATTATCTCAGCTAAAAATGACTAAGTTCAACAAATACATTTTTTGTGAAAAATCAGCAAAAATGAAAATCCAAGTAGTATGCACATCTTTGATATATACACAATCAATCTGCAAAATAAGTTTCCTACCTTATAAACTGTAGGAGGAGTTATCAGGACAAATGATGTACCCAATATGCAATATAATGCATAAAAATGACAAAGTTCAACAATGTGTAATATTCTGAAAAATTAAAAGAAATCAAAATCCAAGTAGCATGCACATCTTTAATATATGCACAATCAAATTGCAAAATAAAAACTTCCTATCTTAAAAACTGTAGGAGGAGTTATCCAGACAAATGTTGTACACTATATGCAATATAATGTGCAAAAATGACAAAGTTCAACAATGTGTAGTTTTCTGAAAAATTATCTAAAATCAAATCCAAGTAGCATGCACATCTTTGATATGTGCACAACCAATCTGCAAAATAAAAACTTCCAATCTTAAAAACTGAAGGAGGAGTTATCCCGACAAATGATGACCCTATATGCAATATAATGCGCAAAAATGACAAAGTTCAAGGATAGTAGTTTTCTGAAAAATTATCCAAAATCAAAATCCAAGTACCATGCACAACTTTGATATGTGCACAACCAATCTGCAAAATAAAAACTTCCTATCTTAAAAACTGTAGGAGGAGTTAACCGGACAAATAGTGTACCCACTCGATGACAGACGGACGGACTGACGGACCAGTCAAAAACTATATACCCTCCACAACTTCGTTGGGGGGGGGGGGTATAATTATTTGACCTTGACATTCAAAGTCAAGGTAACAGTGACCTAATTCTTTTATGTGACACTCCCCTATTACCCAATGCATATACATACCAAATATTACCACACTTGGCCTTAGGACATAAAAGTTCTGCCCATGAACAGAATTCACTGAAAAAAATTTAAAAAATGACCTTGACATTAAAAGGTCAAGGTCACAGTGACCTAATTCTTTTAAGCTACAATCTGCAACGACCAAATGCATATACATACCAAATATGAACACATTGGGTCTGAGGACAAAAAAAAATTCTGCCCATCACAAGAATTCACTTAAAAAACAATAATTTGACTTTGACATTCAAGGTCAAGGCCACAGTGACCTAATTCTTTTATGTGACACTCCCTTATGACCCAATGCATACATATACCAAATATGTAGGTACTCCAACGAAGACTTTTGTGAGAATAGTTTGATGATTGATCAATTTTCATTGCACAAATAGATGATGACATTGGGCATGAAGACGCACGTTAAGTGTTGTATTTTAATAACAACCTATTCTTTTCAATTGCAAAGTTTCAAATAGATTCATGACTGCAAGTAGGTGCAGGACAGTTATAACTTTTACTTGTTTTTGCAGTTTTCTTGAATTTATGTTGCAGTTAATCTTAATTGGAGGTCAAAGCGCCATAACTCCAAATAATCTTGAACCAATTAATAGAACTGGTAAATGCTAAGAAAAAAAAATACCGGAAGTGGACAAATTGTAATTATTTCATGATGTTAATTTATCCTTAATTTAAATTTTTAGAGATTAATAAAAGTTGAATTTCTTATTATTGAACTAACTTTTTGCACCATTATATTCATTGAATGTGAACATTCAATTTTTTTTTGGAGTACCTAAAATATCAACACACTGGGCCTTAGGACAAAAAAGTTCTGCACATGACAAGAAATCGCTGAAAGAATCAATTATTTGACCTTGACATTCAATGTCAAAGTCAAACTGACCTAATTCTTTTATCTGAAACTCCACTATGACCCAATGCATACACATACCAAATATTAACACACTGGGCCTTGGGACAAAACAGTTCTGCCCAGGACAAGAATTCATTAAAAAAATCAATTATTTGACCTTGACATTCAAGGTCAAGGTCACAGTGACCTAATTCTTTTATTCAATACTCTGCAACGACTAGTCCATATGCATAACAAATATGAATACAATGGGCCTTAAGACAAAAAAGTTTTAACCCCTGCTTTTAATGCACCCATCACATTGTTAAGAAAGTTGCTAGCACCAGTGCCATGGCATTCCTTTGTGCTAATGTCACATATTCTGTGACGTTACTAAGTGAAATACGGCACCAAAAACTTTATAACCTTAAGAAATCACTAAACCAAAATCAAATCGCCCAAAAAACAGCAAAGTCTGAGGTTGGTACCCGAGGTACCATCCTCGACATAGAAAGTAGGGCATTTTCTGAATATTTGTCATATCTGCTTTTTTGCACAACACAGATGACGTTGAAATTTCATACATATCTACTTCCACTGATATGCTTTTTCAGTCCAATAAAAGGCAAAGCTGGGGATAAATCTGTTACCTATCTTTCTCCCTGTAGGCATGGAGATTGTACCAACCTTCAGTACAACTGTACAGCCTTTGGCTAAGCCTCAGCCACCAACAGGGACCTTAGGTTAACATAGGACCACAATAGAAATATGCAAACAAATCTTCTAACCAAACAAAGCTTGAATATACCTTATGAAGTGATGTTCAAGTGTTGTTACTTTGTGCTGATCTGTCATCTAAGATGGCCACCAGACCAGAAAGTAACTTATTTAAGAGAGGATCATTTAAGAAATTCATTCAGAAGTATTTTTGTTACCATCAGGATCTACTTGCTCAATTGAAGCCTATCAGTTTTATGTCATTTGATATGTCACAATTAGAACTGTATCTGATGACTACAAACTTAGATGAACATAGGATCAGAAAATCTTGTCTGTCACTACTTGCTCAGTTGGGAATCAAACTTTAATTGAAGAATTCCTAAATTGTATCTGGTGAAGTATTGGCAAACAGGAAGTAGTTATGTGATAATCTTTGATGAAAATTTGGTTTACAGAAAAAAATAAAAAGCATCAGCAAACAGGAAGTAGTTGTGCTACAAACCTGAAATTTGCTTACACAATACAACTCATCATATTCCAGGCTTCAGACCAAATAAGCAATAATCCTGATACAAGCCAAGAAAATTTTCAAGGAAAAATTTGGTTTATAGTCAAAAAACTAAGTATCCACAAAGAAGTAGTAATATGACAATCCTGAAAATTGCTAACACAATATAACTCATCAGGTTAGTTTAAACATATTTTTTTTTGCTGAAAAACATGTAAAAAGGATCAGACACAAGTTAAGCTAACTCATCATTTCCAAGCTTTTATTGTTCCCTCTGATACAAGCCAAGAAATATTTAACACCAAAAATTGTTGATGGACAAACAGATGAATGAAGTAAAAACTAAAGGACACCTGCATCGCGATGCAGTGTTCTTATTTTAGTGGTATATATGCTGGAGTAGGTTCTATGTACAAATTATAACATTTTCCTGTTTGGGTAAGACCAGGACATAAGATAAAACACAAAGCCATGTTTTGTATACGGATTTTCATTTTATTTTTCAGTTTAGTGACCAAACCATTTTTTTAACAACAATATAATTTAATTTGCATATCATAAATATTCATAACCTAACAATAACTAGACATAATGGTGGATTTACAGTAAAATAGACTACTATAAGTATAACAGGTCAAAGGTCAAATGTATCAACATTAAGTACAGAAGTAATGCATTAACAACTCTAATTTGACACTATCTGTACTTGTTTTTGTTCAAGTCTACATAAAAATATAAATTCTAGATTCAGTTACTATGGCAACATATTATATATATAATGTGAGATTCAATATCTGTAGTTTAAGATAACTGCTGAAAGGTGTCCACGTTGTATTCAGACCCTAATGTAATAAATGAAGTCATAGTTTTTATGACAATGTAATAATTTTACAACAAAGTAATATTCTTTATAACAAAGAAATAGTTTAATAACAAAGTCATATATTTATATGACAAAGTAATAGTTTATGACAAAGTCATAATTTTAAGACAAAGTCATAGTTCTATAACAAAGTAATAGTTTATGACAAAGTCATAATTTTAAGACAAAGTCATAGTTCTATAACAAAGTAATAGTTTTATTATTACAAAGTCACAATCTTTATCACAAAGCTATAGTCAGCTGTTTCAAAGTCAAGTTTTTGGAACATATGAAATGATAGAAAAATGTTTTCCATGGTATAAAATCTATTTATTTGTTTCCTGGCAATCAAATATTTTACACCAAAATTTTACAATATATTTCATAAAGAAGTCATTTTCTCAGTAACTACAAATATTTTTGACAGTTTATACAAGTACTAATACTTATATTAAGAGCATACTAAATCACATAATTATATTTCCAAGAATCATTCCCAGTAAATGACAAAAAACATTTAGATTGAGAACATAATAGAATAGTTCACACTTGTTCAAAAATACAATTAGAATGTGAACACAGAATTGTTTGCAATAGTATAAAAAACATCAGAATGTGAATGTATAATGGTCAATATGAACTGTAAAATGTCGATAACTGTATGAAAATAATTTAGAAAGCTAGACACAATATGTATATTATACAAGAAAGGACACTAAAAATAGTTGTATTCAGTATTTTTAGTCTCTTTTAATCTCATTGTGATGAAATAATTAACAGTAATATCAAGACTGTTAAAGAATATTGTATGAATTGTGTTCTTCAGGAATAATTTAGGTATAAATGTTGTAAAAAAAAATTTTAAAAAGGAAAAAGATTTAACCAGATTCTCAAGTCAAGTATTCATAGCTCAAGTTTGAAAAAAATAGCATTACAGCTGACAATAACATGGAGATTGTGAAAACTTCACGGGTCATTGTGTTAAAATTTCATTCAAATCTGTATCATAATTAATGATACTGTTATCACACTCGGATTAGAAGTCAAAAATAATACAACATCAAATTACAACCTACTGAATGAGGATACACATCACAAAGGAATACACAACTCTGTACATCCATAAAACTTCCAACATGGTTGATTGGAACCACAGACAGAATACACATTCTGTACAAGGGACGGACAGAATACACATTCTGTACAAGGAACAGACAGAATACACATTCTGTACAAGGGACAGACAGAATACACATCTCTGTGCATCCATGATACTCTTAACCATTAATACCACACACAATACACATTCTGTACAAGGAACAGACAGAATACACATTCTGTACAAGGAACAGACAGAATACACATTCTGTACAAGGGACAGACAGAATACACATTTCTGTACACCTATTTTACACAGAATTTGTCATGTGTAGTTAAAATGAAAGGACAGAGAGACAATAACATGTGGAAAAAGATTTCATTGATGATATTTGTCAGTACAATAAAGCTAGGGTAAATTTTTTACTACTATAGAAAGACACAAACTCTACATTACACAATCAAGAAACAGTCAAGTTTACAGTGTTCTAATATTTCTAGTGGGTGATTTTAAACATAGCATGAAGTGGCATGTGTTGTCTTGCCAAGTAATCCAACATGTACCAATTTTTCAAAATCCTGTCAAACAGGATGTTAATACCGCAGATTAATAAAAAGAATGTTTACAACTCACAACTCATTACAAGACATAGCAGACAAAATTTCAAATGAATCCCTTTAGGCAGAATAGAGCAGTTTGAGACAAAAAATACTGTAATAATTGACAGAAAAGTGTATTCTAACATACCCTCACTCTTTGAATTAGAATTGAGTCCAGTAACTTTGGCATATATGGATAAACTATGTCCATTATTCCAGCAATTATGGCCCCACATGTGTAATTTGGATGTTCCAAGTTCTGGTGATATGACCTAGAGAAAATTATTGAATTATAGCTTACGACATCATTGGGATAATTGTTTTAGTCCAGTAATTATGAAACATAATTTAGATCTAAACTCTTTTATTCCAATAACCAGTAACTTATTGTAGGTTCCATAACATACAATAGCAACTGTTCATCTGTTAAATAATATTAAGGATTGTGTAGAAGGCCAGTAAATTGTATACATTTGACAGACACAGTGATCCAGCAATGTCAAATCTACAGAAACAAAAAAAAAGAAAAAAGCTGCTTTAAAATTTATACAATATTTACAATATATTTGTATATATATATCATTCACAAATAACAACAAATGGTGTATAATAAATAACATTTTAAAATAAACAACGAAATGTACACCTTGTGACATTGATTATTGTGTGACCTTGAATTTTGACCATTAACTGATATAGTTTTCAGGTCAGGATAAGCTTGATATCCATTTAAACTGTGCTAGGACTAGTTTTTTTCAAGTTGGATTACCTCCCTTTCCACAGAAGTCTGTTCATTTTATTGATAAAACAGAAATGTTTACATACATTTGACTAGGACTGTTACTTTTATATGTATTATAAACTAAGAATATTTTAGGACATTTGTCACCAGTAAAAAATGATGTTGCCTGGGAATATTTTAACAAAAATTCTTAGTCACAAATTAAAACAGTCATTTTTTTAAAGTCACAAAAAATACTGGCCACTTGAATCTGGTCATTATTTTCAATTTTTCTGTTATATATTTGATACTTGTTTGTTTCTGTTGTTGAGGTAGATATTTTGTACAGCCAGCATTCTGGAAGGATTTATCTCCCTTAGTGACAGGAGTTACCTGCCCTTTAGTAAAAAAAACATAACAAAAGCACAAGTCACATTTAAATAACAACTTTGTGTCATTATAACAAATCACAACAGCCATTTTGCTTAGTCCGTGTCTGGCATTACAGTTTGTAAAATCTGTCAATCAAATGCTTTTCTAGCCAAACACTGTCTATTTCTCATCATTTAAGTTCAATACTCCTCTCGAAGAATTCCTCTCCTTTTATAGTCATGTTACTTTGTTTGATCACATGACACACATGTGACTTAAACATATAAAATATTTACATATAAAATGTTATGACCAACATTTTTTACAGCCACATCGTCTTATTACAGGTAAATTATGAATAAAAGATGATCCATCTTTACAGTACAATCTCACTTTCCGTGTTTTTATTTTCTTCGGTTTACAACAGTCTTTACCACATGATCCTTCACACACACGGAATTTAATTCGAGTTCGTGATTTACACTTTGTTTTTGGATCAACAAAAATGTTTTTGAAAACTTTCCTGGAACAAGTTGGGGCTACAAAGAGAAGATAAGCATCATTAGTAGTTTGGAAATGAACTTTCATTTTTTTTTTTTTGCCATTCTCTTATCAAATGTTAAGTTATGGTAAGTCTGTTTTGATTGCCATGTAAAAGATACAATTCAATCATATTATGGGCCTTCGTAAGTTTTCGTCTTTGCTAGCTAAGAATAATGTTCCCAAGTATTTCTTATGTAATAATGTTCCTAATGTTACTTGTCAAAATGGCAAACTGCATGTGTAAAAGTGTTCATTCTTTTTCATACCAGTATATTGTAGTTATTATGTATGAAAAGTTCCATGCTGGTATGTTTTTTTTAAGGGTATGTACAGTGGTCATTTTACTAGTACTCATTGTGAGGGTCAACTACTTCATTCTGCAAGTTTTTTTTTTGGTTTTTTTAAGCGCTTTTTTACTTTGTAAAATTTATTACCATAAACATTCTTCACACATATTACATAATACGTACCAATATCACAATATTTGCCGCTATATCCTCTCCTACATTTACATCGATAACCTCCCTTTTTCTTCCTCGGTTTACACTGCCCATGTTTACACCCATGATTGTGACATGGATCTACCTTACAACCAGGTGTTATTTTATGGTTATATATAGATGTGATGAAATCCAAGACTTTACCATTCACTGTTACTTCTTGGAAACACCCTGTAAATTTTAACATTACAAAATTATATTTATGTAGTGTAGATATGTAGGTCTCTGGGTCCTAAACATAGTTCCCTATTTTATCAGGGACATATAATTACAGAGATATGACAAATGACAAATTCTCATGTAATCACACGGCAAACAAGACCTCGATAAAACTTCCACTGCTCAAAATAAATCATTAATATCTAAATAATATAGGAAATTATCAAAATAAAGTCTCCATATTATTTGCCAATATCTTTTTCGTTAATCAATATTTTATTTAAAATTTTCTAACTAACAACATAAAATCTTTTAAGGAAAACAATTCACTTTTCAGTTTAGAAATACCTTGACTAAATTAAAAGAAGTTTCAGAAGTTCTGATGTGGCCATACCATGTTTGTTGTAATTAACATGGCATGACAGAAGGGTTGCCAATCGCTTGCTTTATTATAGAAATTGAATAAAAACTGAAGGACTTTATGTAAAGTTTGTGAGTGAGCTGCCGGAGTTTATACATACATAATTTCCTAAATATCAGTGTTTAATCCTTATAATTCCAATTTTGTACGTTAAAAACTGTGTGATCCATCTAAACGACGTCTTTATTTGCTGCACTATATTTTTGTGGAGCGGATTAATGGGCAAACGGAAATATCAACAAATATTTCCGTTTGCTATTCATGGCATTGACCAATGAAAATGAACGTTACAATTACATTTGGAATTACTGTGGAAGTACTTATATTCGTGGACACCAATTTTCGTGGTTTTCATAAATAGCACTATTTCGTGGGTACCTAAATTCGTGGTTTGCAGTACTGTGTATTATAACTTTAAGGAAAACGTGCATTTTATTGGGAATTTTATTTCGTGGTTTAAGCGTACCACGAAATCCAAGAAAATTGGAACCCCACGAACAATTGTACTTTCACAGTATATGTCTGTGGTTTTATTTTATACTTCCCATGACTTATGTCCAATAATTTCTGAGGTCAATAAATTCATTTTTCAATGAGAAAAGCATCTAAATACTGTTAAATCAGAAATATTTGTAGGGGATTAAATTCTGTTTATTTTATGCATAAGAATTATCAACAAGAATCTAAATCCAGCAATATGAATATACTATACATTGTCTCAATTCCATGAAAATTTGTCCAAACAATATAGTTTTAAAGATTAAATCACGAAATTTTATCTCCATGAAAATAAATGATTAGCCAGTAATCTATTTTAGAAATTTTATGTTAAAAATCTTTTCCTACTGTTCCATACTATATATATATATATATATATATATATAATAAAGCATGATTCTTGTAGCACAATTCATTGTTTATTTACAATGTATTTTAAACAATGTACATATTGAAACAAACAGAAATTTTTGTGAAAACTCTAATCAAAATGAAAATGCATGATTTCGCTTGGCAAAAATTTACATAATTTAAATTTCATAACTACAAGAAAAGGAAAACAAATTTGAGTCAATTTATGGAATTACCTTGGAAACTTTCTAGATTACGTGTATGGTATTTATCATTAGCAGATTTCCCAACATCCTTTGGCATGCCTCCTAAATATACATCTTCCTCGTGATTGAGAAAATCGCTGCTTCCTTGATTGATAACACTTTGTGGCATGTTGTTGTCGACAATAAGTGTAATATTACGTTTGTGGACCAGTAATTGTATAGTGTGTAGTTTATCATCATCGACTGTGACAAAACTATAAATATAACTGTACATAGTGGACGCTGTATCGTCTCCTGTGTAAAAACTGATTTTCACACGTCCCAGGAATAACTCAACTGCTAAATGTGGTTCACTTCCTGTATAGAATACTAGTCCAGATTTAGATTTGGTCTTTAGTGAGATTGTTATATTTATGGCAGAACTGAAATCTATTTTTGACATCTGTATATAGGAGTCCGAAGATTTAAATGTAACACTCTTCAACTTCTCACATTTTTTACCAGAGAAACCTGTAATTATAAACAAATATACTGTAAACAATATATTATTCATGTATACCTTAAACGACTGGACAAATTTTCTCCCTTTAGTTAAATAGAAAATGTGCATTTTCATATAAAATTTTAACTTTTCGCCAAAAATTGTCACTGCACTTCCCAAAAAAATCGAAAGGGACTTTAATTTAGTCAAGTCAAACATTGAGGATAAAAATCATTACAATCTGTGAAAGCAATCTTAAGTTATTGTACAACATAGAAAACTGATTACTGTAGGACCTATCATTTCTTGGCGGGGAGCTTACAACCTGTAAATATCTATATTGGATGTTATTTTTCCTGGTTACTGAGATAGAAGTCCCGACTTTTACTTTAGTTTTTGAATTTTACTAAGATCTAAAGCTGTGATAAAGTATCATATCAATAAAAGTTTAGCGCTAAATTACAGCAAGTAACCAGAGAAAACAGGCTTTCAAAATTATCAATCTCTGAAACAGGGGTTCATAGTTCTTCCTCCATTAGATTATCGCCTCTGCATCACTGTTACCTCCATATTGGATTATAACCATGCACCTTTCACTGTGACGTATATATCGCGATGTTTTTCATACTATGATGTCATATAAGAAACCTCTTCTACCAGTGTGGCAAATGTAATAATCTGACTTAGGAAGAACTATGCACCTCTGTTTCAAAGATTGCTACAACATAAACTATGAGAAAATATATCACCATGGAAACCATTCTATTGTAACAATAATTACCCCGAGAACATTGACATCTGTATTCCTTGTTTCCTTTCTGTGGGTGACAGACTCCATTATTCTGACAGTCGTGGCGCTGACAGGGACCACTCTTCGGGTAGTTGTTGTATGTTAATGGTGGTATTCCACAGTATTTTCCAGTATAACCTTTAATACAGCGACAAGTGTATGTCCCAAGACCGTCCACACATCGACCACCATTCTGACAAATATGTCCCTGACAGTCGTCGACATTTTCTGTACAATTTTTACCTGTAAACTCTTTTGTACACTGGCATCTACAAAATAAAATCATATCAATTTTATATTCTATTACTGTGTAGAAGATAGTAACTTTTACAAATTTTAATACATTCTTGAAGAGTACTGATCGACTTAAGAAAATCAGTGGGGTTTTATCAAATTTTTCTTAAATACAATACTGTAATCTCAAATGTAATGTAACTGTAATGACAGACATTAAAATTTCTAATTTCAAATCTGAAAACTTCTTTTTAAATGTGCTGCAAGTTAAATACCATCGATTGTTTATTTAATGTCATGAAAATTTTGATATTGTCCAATCAAAATCAATGTTAAAATTCAGGATAGTAGATAACTATGATTCAAATTACCTGTAGTCATGGCCCATGTTGGTACATTTAGCTCCGTTCTGACAGAAATTAAAGGCACCTTTACAGAAAGGTATCTTTGTTTCACAATGTTTACCTACAATATTATATCAAAAGCATTATACACAATGTAGTGACATAAATATTGCTAAATATTCAAAGGAAAACAATACTTTAGTATAAAATTGATTAAATAGTACATAAAAATCCTTTTCTTCAAACAAACAATTCTTTAGCAATATTTAAAATACAAATTATTTCATCAATCATCATTTAACAGACAAAATGTTGATTCCTGCTGGAAGTGGAAGATTTCCATGATGGCTGAAATTGGCCCTAGCATTTAATTGATGGCTGAAATTGGCCCTAGCATTTGATTGATGGCCGAAATTGGCCTAGTATTTGAATGATGGCTGAAATTGGCCTTAGTATTTGACTGATGGTTGAAATTGGTCCTAGTATTTGACTGATGGTTGAAATTGGCCCTAGCAGTTGACTGATGACTGAAATTGGCCCTGTCATTTGACTGATGGCTGAAATTGGCCCTAGCATTTGACTGACAACTGAAATTAGCCCTTGACTGATGGCTGAAATTGGCCCTAGCATTTGACTGACGGCTGAATTGGCCCTAGCATCTGACTGATGGCTGAAAATTGCTGTAGTATTTGACTGATGGTTGAAATTGGCCCTAGCAGTTGACTGACAACTGAAATTAACCCTTGACTGATGGCTGAAATTGGCCCTTGACTGATGGCTGAAATTGGTCCTAGCATTTGACTGATAAATGGTTTTGTTACTGTTCATGTATGCCTTCAACCCTAATGTATATGGGTACAAATGTGCATTTAAATAAATAAATATATATTAAAAAGATAAATAGGATTGTAAGAAGTAGATCTTTAAGCAACATAAATAATAGCAACAACTGGACATCATCAGTCTCTCACAAACAAGCGCTTTCTTTCATAAATTCTACTTTTAAAAACTGGTTTACATTTTCACTTTGCACCATGGATAAACAAAGCAATGTTCTGTGATAAACCCATATAACCAAAAGTGTACATCTATAAGACGACAACTGCACCAAACATAGCAATGTTCTGTGATAAACATACCAATATAACCAAAAGTGCACATCTACAGACGACAACTGCACCATACCATAATATGACCTCAATTTTTTTGTGGCGGTATGATAAAACTCACCCATATAACCTGGTGCACATTTACATGTATATGACTGTACACCATCCACACATGTAGCGTTGTTTTGACATCTATGATGTACACAGTCGTTAATATTTACTTCACATCTTTCTCCACGGAAGCCTGATGGACATGTACATCTAAAGATAAAGAATTATCAAAGTGATCAATTTGTTAGTTTCGATATTGGCTTTATACAATCAAACCAACCTTAATTACATTTAAGTACTCTGACCCAACTTATTTAGTGATGTTTTATTTTCAATTTGCTCCCTCCTAGTGAACTCTGCTGCTACTACTTTACAAAGATTTTCTATTTCAGTCAATGATTAATATAAGAGTTAGAAATACTTGAAACAATATATTTTCATAATATTTTTACAAAGATCATGGAAATAAATCATTTCAAAAATAAATTAGTTTACAATAAAAAAAATTAACTCTTCTGAAAACTGGGTGACTTTTGTAGAGTGATGTTGACAAATTATATTAACTTATACAAACATAAAAGGGTAAAAATGACTACTGCATACCAAATTGATCTTCCCGGCAAAATTCATTCTAAAAATTGAGTACAAATTAATGATATTTTCAAGTCTGGAAAACTATTCTTATAGACTTACTGAAATCTACCATGGTCCATTACATTACATTGTCCTTTGTTGAGACAAGGGTTTCCAAAACAAGCGTTGATTTCATGTTCACATTTCTGTCCATAATAGCCAGGTGTACACTGACAGGTATAGTTCTTGAAGTCCATTAATTGACAGGTTCCACCATGTAAACATGGATTCTGAAAACAGGCGTTACATTTACCGAGTGGTCCAGGATCTTCTTTATCTGAAGGAGAGTGGTGTTTAGTGGTTAGTTTAGTTATAAAAAAACTCATAGGAGTATGGAACTCATTTTCCTACAATTTATAAGTGTATGTAACTCTTTTTTTCCTACAACTCATTTCACCTCAAAGCATAATGTTCTGGCAATACAGGAAATATGTGCAGTAAAATCTTTAATAACTTGCTGAGGAAAGGTTTTTTAAGTCAGTTGATTTACATTTTTGCAAAATAGACTAAACAAGGTAGTTCTTCTCTTTACTGAAGTTTGTAGGAAGATATATAGTTGAACTCACTGTTACACTGGAAAGCATTAGAGTCAGTGGTCAGTATTAGCTTGTTCATCATCTGATGAGGCCCATTACAGGAGGCGATACCCGACTCTACATAATCTTTCTTTATATAATCTGACAGCCATTTTAAGTTACAATCACAATATAAAGGATTTCCACCTAAAGCTCTGAAATAATAATTATAATTGGTTAATTGGTGTACATATACACAAGCACTCTGGAGTCACATACAGTTGAACCTCTATAAGTCGAAGTCGAAGGGACCATACAAAATTGTTCGAGTTATCAAAGGTTCGAAACATCCGAGTTCGAGATTTACATATGCTGTCTTGTTACATCAGAGATTGGCAGTCGTGCTGTTCAATGTGCATTACCAGGTTAATGGCAACATGCAGAATCGGAGATACGATACATACAAAATATAAAAAAAACATGACTTTATTAAATGAAACATTCATATACTACTTGTTTTTATATATTGGCAAATATGACGATATGAATTTGCAATTTGATCTCAACTTCGACACATCAGCGTAAATTTGCATTATAAATTTTTCATGAGACACCAATTAAATTCGAGTTATCCGAGGATTCGTATCATCTGAGGTCGAGTTATCAGAGGTAAAAATGCATTAGTCAAAGGAGAATTCTGCTGGGACCGACCATTCACTTCGACACATCCGTGATTTCGAGACAACAGAGTTTGACATAACAAGGTTCGACTGTATTTAGATAAATCAAAACTGATCGAACAAAAAATTAGAAAATTCATTTTACAATCACTACACTTATTTTGTTAATATTTATAAAAACAAAGTGAACTTTTTCAGGAAGTGTTGATGGCTTAGGTTCAGTATAAATGTACAACATACTTTAAATTGGGAAATTTTAGCGCTGACTTTTTATCATGGTTCTCAAAATTAATTTCCTTTCGTGTAGTCTTGGTCGTGAGTCCAGCTACTAAATCAGCTATTTGCATTAATATAATAGCAAGGGTTTTATTTTTGCACTTCAGTCCTTCATGTAAAAATAGAGGAAATAAAACTGCTGAGAATATTTCCATGTTTACAAAAGTCCATAAAATTTGAGTAATAACACCCTTGTCTTTGACTTTGAAATCATATGTTAGTGCAATTTAAAAATTTTTTTATTTCATTCATGTCTATATACTGATTTCATCATACCTATCTCAAAATTTATTTTGGTTTTGGTTTTCTTTTTTTTTGGCTCCATTGTTGAAGTCCATTAGCCTTTCTTTTCTCTTTTGTGATATTATATCTTGTTTTTTTTAATTTGAGTATTTGTCCTTTATAACTTGTGACCCAATTTACCATTTTTATTTTATTCACATCATTACCATACAAAGTTTTATTCATCCTGTCCACAACAGTAAGGACCAGTTCCCATGTATTTTCTGATATTTTTTAAAAACGTTTGAACTGATATAATATGCAGATTTCATTCATACAATATTGAAAAACATTTTAAACTTAAACAAATCAGAAAAAGGTATATGCAATGTATTTAGGATAAGTTTGAAGTGACACATTTTGGAAACATTTTTTTCATTTGTCAATGTCTTTACATTACTTTTTTTAATGTTTTCTGTGTGTATTAGAACTACTTACATAGACCTTGTTGACCAAAATTTAGTATAGCTTGCTTACAGATGTGTTAGCGATATGTGATCTTTAAATGCTCCATAAGGAATAGTGGAGCAGGAGTATAAAAACTTGTGTTCACATTTTATCACATGCTGAAAATTGTTGAAAGTACAAAAATCTACTTACAGATGTGTTAAGGATATAAGATCTTTAAATGCTCCATATGGAATGGTGGAGAAATTGTTTTTATGTAAAGACAACACTCGTAGTCGCTTCAGTGCTGCTAAACTGGTGTCTGACATACATTCTAACTGATTAAAACTCAAAATTCTGTAAAAATATTAATATTAATTATAAACAATTCTAATGAAATCATATTTATAACAATAATAAGATTAGAGATGACAAGAAAAAAATTTTCATAGTTGAAAATACAGGATTGATGGTAGTGACCAAGGGTAACCCTAACCCTAACGCAAACTAAATATCCAATAATTCAAATATTTATCTGATGGTTTGAATTTCATTAGAAATAACCTCATAAATGATATTAATTTTATGAGAAAAATCTTAATTTGGCAATAATTGTTTACCTGTACTGCTAGTATATAATAGCAGAAAACTTGATTTGTGACCGAAAATCTAAATACCTTAACTGATCCTAATATATTAAGTCCTACATTTTAACAATCATACTAATAAGACCTGTTTGATGAGACCACCTGTCTAGTGAGACCACCTGTCTTAACAGAACAAATAATTCAGTCCAAAATTTTGTTCTATTTAGAAGAGTTTACAAGTCAGTTTACTTTAAAAAAATCATTCTGTCTACAGTTTACTTACAGAGCTGTTAGTTGTGTGAAGTTACTGAATATATTTTCTGGTAACGTAACCAACTGGTTATTACTGAGGTCCCTGTAAAACAGAAATATATGTTGGAATGTTATAAAATTATCTCCCCTTTAAATACATCCACCAGAGTTCACCACAATCATTAGTCAAGTTGATCTAAAAAACGAATAAGAATGGTATATTCACGACACTCCCAATGACTGCCAAAAAAAACCTTGACATAAATGGTGACTTTTCTTATACATGTCTAGCAAAAAATATTGTAAAGACAAACTAAATTTGCCAGTCCTTTGACTAATGAGCCAAAGTACCTTTTTTGTGAACTCAGATGGGCCAAATTATCTTTTTGGGAACTCTGAAAGATTGCTGAATACCGGTAAACATTTCATTTTTATGATGCTTTAGTTACATAACGTTTGTCGTTATGACTCATGATTTCAATCATTTCAACGAGAAGGTTGGTTTGTATAACTCAAATTTCTTACTTTCAACAAATCTGTACAACACAATTACATCAGAAAATTACAGATTAATATGGCCTTTTTTGTGTGTAAGGTTTTCATTTTATATAGATTACATAAAATCATTTAATCTGATTTTATTTGCCAGGTTTTCTTACAATAAACTCTATCAGTGCCCTGCAGTCTTATAAATACTGTATTGCTTTTGTCCAATTTTTCAGGCAAAGGATGTATTTGTATGAATACTTTGTCTGATATTTTTATGTTAAATGACAATTCTGCATCCATGGCCAAAAGAAACATGGAAGTAGTGTTGTCTGACATCTGACAAGTGAATTCTGCTCAAGCAATCTTGAGCTTACCATGAGTTTTTGCTCATTGTTGAAGGCCCCAAGAAGAAGAACAAGCTTTGTGTCATTACCATGTATTTGTAGGGATTTTGTCTCCTGTACATATACTTCTTCACTCAATCACATTCAAAGGATATACAAAATGTTTTATTTTCAAAATGAAGAAAGTATACTGAATAATACAAAAGATCTTATTTGGATACAAATTCTGTAGACATCCAGAAACATTTCTCATAGACAAGTTTCAAGTTTCTATATATAAAATAAAATTTCATATTTGTGGTGAAATTATATGAAACAGTCATGTGCCAAGGTCAACGTTGAGAGATCAAATAATGACTGAAAGGCCTAACAACAAAAGTATTGTATAAAATCAAGCAAAATACTTACAATCGTCTAAGATTTGTCAGAGAAGCCAATTCTGGTGTTAGATGTGTAATACGATTGACGTCTAAATACCTGAAATATACATGTATATATGAAATTTGTTGCAGGGACAAATATTGATATGTAATGAGGTTTTGTAAAGAACTTTAATTCGAAAATGTTTGCTAAATGTGTTGGTACATGTTAAGGTAGTTTAGCATCTAAAAATATACCTTGTGTTTTTTTTTTAATTTACCATTTTTATCAAAATTCTAAACCCATAAAAATACCGAGGCTTCACTCAGTGTATTGCACTCAGCAGATGTCATTGGTACTGGATTTGGCCTCCTATTTCGTTTTTTTTGGTAATGAGTACCTCTTGTTTTACTACTTTTGGATTGTGGCTTTCCATTTTATTTGATTCTAATGCTGCTGATGAGAGGTTACTCCTTGAAACACTTGTACAGCATAATGAAATTTACTGTATTTTAAGCAACTTCGATACTTTTGTATCTAAAACTGTGCATCAATCATGCACATCGATGCACATCTAATGGAAATTGAAATTTTAACATTTAAATGTTGTAAAATAACTTTTAAATAGTTTATTGATAATAAATAAAGTAAATTTGTTTTTATATTTATTTTATATTTATGCTGCCACAGTGTAAAATGTCATTTTTTGCAAAACTCTAACTTCATTAAGGGGAGATAAAGTATATATAAATATGGGAAAAATCACATTTTCATGATTTTTTCAAAAATTTGATGGGTGACATATATACTTCTCTCCCATTATTTTTTCTACGGTACATTTTTATTTATTACTTACAATTCAGTAGTATCGGAGGGTATACCACTTGGAATACTGGTTAGTTTCTTTCTACTACACCTAACAACAGTCCCAGTACAGGTACACTTTGGAGGACAATAAGCCCTGGGATGACAGCTATCAACCGATACTGAAATTATTAATACTAAAATGACATTCTATCACTAAAAATCATACTCAGTACCTACTGGTAATTATTATGAGATTTTCTGGTTGTATCATATTTAGTTTTTGGGGTAAAAATCTGTCCTTTGTTGACTCTTTGGTTTTTGTTTTGTTAAGAGTACATCTTAAGAGAAACAGATTGTCAGAATGCTCATGTCTGGTAAGGGAGATTACTTTTGAAAATGGAGGTTTCAGATACTGGGCTTCTGTACATAATTCTATGTGAACTGATAAAAGAGTAATTAAATAATCAATAAATTTGTACAATGTCTGTCCCATTGCAATTCTAAACAATATCCGGTGATATCTTACCTTTATAAATGATATAATTTGTAATAATATTATATCAGTGTAAGTTTAAAATGTATAAATTAGACAATGTCCCTGGTTGTCTAATATTATGTAACAGGGATACACGGAGTAAGCTGTAACCCGTGTATTTTGTTAATCAGCAAGAAATGTGCAGTAAAGATAAATGTTTGTTTAAAAAAAAAAAAAAAAGCAATTCTAAATAGGTTCATTTATACTAGCTGCAGAACTGTAGCTCTTGCCGTCCTTGTGAATTTTTTTATATTGGCAGATCATACACATCTTAATCAAAAATATACAAAGGACCTAAAGAGCTATGGTCCTACAGAAACATTAAAACACATTTCTTCTTCAGCTAAAACATATCTATATTGCATGTAATTTTCTATCATAAGTATCTACTTGTACACAATTAACACATATTCATTTATTATCTAGTATCGAGCAAATCTTATCTTCCTTTAAACTTCAATCTAGATTTTTATTTGATATTAAAATTGGGGAGAAAAGGTTGAAATCAATAAATTACAGTAGTAAAATGTGAAGTTTTCCTGGAACCATTCCATTCTAAAAAGTTTCAAACAGGTGTACCCAACTTCAAACAATATGAAAAAGTAATTATTTTTGTCTGTTAATTATGGCTAATTAAAGGATTTTTTAATCTTAATGGGCTAATTCCAGTTTCTTTTATTAAACCATGTAATAGGTTTAAGTCTTCAATTAACCTGGGCTTGAAAATGTGATTTTTTGTGTAATACAAAGTTTTTATCAAACTTCAAATAAACTCTACTATCTGTTTTCAGTTTTCTATAATAAGAATTGTTGTTTAAGGCCAGGCTTAATGGATATAATATGAATCATATCACAATTACACAATGTACTAGTAGGGATAGGTATGAAGTATAAAGTGTCTATCCTTTTAAGTTATTGGTTATCATAGTTTTACTGTCGAAAGGGTTAAACTTTAAAAGTTTAAGCTTTATCCAGAATTTTTAGGATTACCCTTTGAGACAGAAGAACTATGATAATCAATTACCTAATTACCTGTAGATGGTAGATTTCATTTCTCTCTATTCTAAAACTAATTACACTTTTCATGCTTTTTTTTAGTTTCTACCCTGTCATAGGCCTCTGCAAAACACTCATAGGTGATTCAAGTTGAATACTCAATGCATGCTTTGAGTAAATATTCGTTACATTGATTTAGACTCAAAATACATGTAGATTTCTTGAAGGCAAGATAGGATTCGAGACCCTTATGACTTCCCACGTACAATTGGACAAAGATGGACATCCCAATATAGACAAATGAACACACAGACAAGAGTAAAGCAATATGCTCCAGACTTTTAGTGCCAAGGGAAAAGAAAAGATGGGAAATTGAGTGAAGATGTAAAATACTCACCTAGTGGACTATCACTGCAACATGGAGGAATACCTATGTTACAACCTCTTTCACTGTGTTCTGTGAATTAGAAATAAATATCATAAGTTATATTAAATCAAAGTTGTAATTATCAACGAATTACTACATACAGTACAAGTTGAATTATCTCCCTTTAAAAAATTCGAACAGAAACCATATCTCCAGGTAGTATTTTTCAACTGTGTTAACACTTTATCCAATCCAAGCACCTGTTTAGGAGGACATGCACTGATAAAGTACCAATCCTTTTTTTCCAGAAAATATATCTCCCCTTCAAAATTTTGAGCAGCAACTACATTACTTCATGCACATCTTCAGGTGGTATACTTCAACTAAGTAACATTTCATCAAAATTCAAGCAGTCATTTAGGAGGACATGTGCTGACAAGGTTCCCCTCCTTTTCTAAACCAGAAAACATTCAAAGTTCCCCTTCCAGAAAATATTCAAAGACAAATTATCTCCCATTCAAAATTTCAAGTAGCAACCATATTACTTTATGCTCATCTTCAGGTGGTATACTACAACTGTAAAATTTCATCAAAATCTAAGCAGCCATTAAGGAGGACATCAGTTGAAAAAGTTCCCCCTTTTTTCCCAGAGAATATCCCAAAATAAATTATCTCCCCTTCAAAATTTCAAGCAGCAACCATATTACTTCATTTACAACTGTGTAATGTTTCATCAAAATCCTAGTATCGATTTAGGAGGACATATGCTGACAAGTTACATGGATAGACAGACAGATGGATGGATGGACAGAATAATGGACAGACAGACAGATAGATGGACGGAATGATGGACAGACAGATAGACAGATGGATTGACAGAATAATGGACAGACAGACAGATGGATGGACGGATAGACAGACAGACAGACAGACAGGGTGATTCCTATAAACCCCAAACTTCATTTGCAGGGTGTATAACTAGCAGTGATTTTTTTATGCTTAGACATTGCTTTCTCTTTGAAATTAAATTGACCATGACTTTTTAAAGGGGAGTTGATTGCCTTACCTTCACATATAAAATCTTTTGTTTTCAGGTCAGATATGGCTGTATCTTTGAACTGATGAGGAGCATTACAGGTTGGGTTCCCTGTTATTATGTTCCTCATACTCAGCCATTCCGGTAACCAACCCAGGTGACAATTACAGGTAAATGGGTTTCCTTCTAAATTTCTACAAAAATAAAACATTCATTGATTAATAAGAATTTTGTTTGTAAAAAGAGAAAAAAGTGTTATTCAGCTGTTTTGAAAAAAAATCTTTCGGATCCTACATTTTTCTACAATATATCTATAAAAGAGGTTAGTGTTCATAATTTTAATTTGGGTCTTCAATTAATTTTCATTTATTTATTTATTTGCATTGCAACAAGTACATCGTTATTTATTCCATTTTCGTAAGGACAGGCATGTAACTATAGTAACTGAAACATTATTAGCCGCCTAGATTTGCTGAAAAGAAAGAATATTGAATCATACATGCATTATCTAGGTTTGTACAGTTGTACATTTTAAAAGTACGGTCATTTTCACATAGCAAAACTTTTTAAAAAACTCATAGTTTGAAATAACTTTGACTAATCCATGCTTGCAAGATATTCATGAATTTTTTCTCTAAACCTTTCTGTTAGCTAACATATTAGCTAAATAATGTCTAGAAAAGGCAATCCATATAACATTGAAATTGTTACATAAAAATGTCTGTCCTAGGGGGAATTTTGACACATCAAAAATTTAGGAAAATGTGTTTGATACAATCACGTACCACTGCCATATCATGTCAATAACCTTTTATTCCCATTTCATATCAACAACTTTATTTTTTCCACTCAGTAGTTTCAAGAATTTCTTCAAACAAATATATAAATATATATATCAGGTGTTGGATGATAAATACAATGACAATTTATGACACCCAATACACAGAATACCTGTAACATTTATTGATTACTCTTCAGAACTAACACTTCAGTTTGATTTATTTAAATTTCCTCCTTTTTTTATTTTAATTAAAATTGATTAATGTCGTCCTAAAACATGTGCAATACCTGAAGAATGTTAAAATGTCTTTAGAATTATGTAATAAAGTGAAGAACATCTACTTATTTTATATTAATGTCCCTTTATAGTATAAATTGTGTACCACTTTATTTACACCTGCTTATTTACATCTAAGTAAATACATAATGTATGTTAATATAGCATTGAAATCTGGTGACTTTTCAACACTGGGAAAACAGTAAATCTTATTTCATATTTTTATGTTAACTTTTTTCGTTTCAATACAATTATTTGGTGGTATAGCTGAATGTCAAAGGCTGAGAAAGCATAGGTTCCAAATGTATTAGAATTATAAGAAGTGAATGATAAAGCCTGTATGGAAAATTGACATTGTTTGACAGGTTATTATGGAAGCCTAGTTGCATTCTTTGACAAAGCTTTTGTCTTTACATAATTGGGGTATGAACTATTGGAGAGAGAGAAAAAAATACAGATGAGGGTAAATGCTTTAATCGGTGATTTGTATGAATTTCCTGTGATCTACAGAGACTGATAATCCTTGTACTAGCAGGCTTACTTGATACTGGCCGTGATAAAGTCCGTATCAAAAACAAAATGTCCTATATTGAGGGATGGTAAAAGGGGGTTTGGTACGGGAATCCAGAGGAAACAATTGTCAAATCCCGTATTCCCGGGAAAATAAAATTTTCAATCCCGATTTCCGAAAAATGACAAAGCAAAACCCAGATCCCGTTAAGTGTTAATCCCGAATTCCCGCTGAATAAAATGGCTATTCCTGATGTCCTGAAAAGGTCCTTCTGCCCCTCTATATTCCATATATCATAAGCAGCCAACCTCCCCCTTTTTGTGAACACAGAAAGCACACTTACAATGAGGCCAAGTAATGTTGTCTGTCAAACGCTCCCTCCATTACACATCGTATCTGGTTGTTTAGTAATGATCTGAAATATAAAGAAAATATTTTTAATACTGAAAACAAAATTAGAATATCCATTGCATTAAATATGGTTTGAAACAATATATCATTGCAATAGTGCATGACATGTTATGTCGACATGTTTGTAATATTTTCAGGGACACAACTCCAGAACCACTCTCAACTATGACTTGCCAGAATGCAACGAATACAACTAACATACCAAATTAGAAGACTATGTTTAATTTTTGTTCACATTTTATTGAACTCCAAAATTCACAAATTTCAAATTTTAAAGGGGCATAACTCCTCAATCTCTTGGACCACTTCACCTAAAATGGAACCTGGCCCTACTATTGTAGTAAACAACTTACAAATAAAGAATTGAAAATATTGGGAGACAGACCCAAGGACATACAGACAGACAGACACATGACTGAGGGTTTCAAGAAATACCCTGCTACTTTTTTTGGGTATAAATATCGGAACACTACTGAAGCATATCAAAATAATGTAATAATATATATAGTATATCCTTCCGGATCAAGTGGATTACGCTATTTCTCCAGTTGAGATAGTTAAATTTGTGATTTTCAACATGCGAGCTTTAGCGAGCATGTTAAAATCAGAAATTTAACTATCGAGAATGGAGAAATATTGTAATCCACGAACAAACGGAAGGATGTATTGTTTCTCCAATGACTTTTACTGTCTTTCAGGTGCATTACCAATGGTTCAGTATGTTTGTCAACGTTTGCCGCGCTATCTTAAAGCCTAGTATCTATGACGTCACAATAGACTTTATGAATGAAATGAAACATTGTGGGAAACATCACACGGAAACATGTGGAATAAAAATAATACGTATTTTTAACAAACTGGGTTAACACGCTAAGAATTGGAGAAATGCATATATTCAATTTATTTTATCTTCATCATTAGCTGTCATTTTAGAAACATTAAGTTACTATTTCTTGGCCTATCATTGCCCTAAAGGTGAAAGTAATGATGTAAGTATACCACAAAGAAAAGTTTCTTGGCCTTACTATTAAAAGAGTCAGAAAATTGTAGCAATACACAAACAGAGGACAATATCCATGCCTAAGTAATATTAAAAGCTGAAAAGTCATTATATTATAAAAATACACACAAAGAAAATCATTTACTTGGCCTAACCATTAGTGTTTAAAGCTTACAAGATGACAGAGAAAGATAAGGCCATAAGAAAACATTAATGGTTATTAATTTGAATAAAAGAAAGATTACATTGATGAAAATCTTAACATTCTGTGGTATATTGTGTGTATGATAATTATCTCTTCCAAACGAATTCCCCCATAACAACAAGATAAATCGTATAAAAACACCAAATTCCCTCATAACTGGAAGATAAATCGTATAAAAACATGGAAGACAGATGATATGTCAATTTTTCATGAACTTGTAACTTCCATTATCTTTCATATCTCTCACCTGTAACGAGATTTTCTTTACAGGTTTTTTGTTCTCGTTTATTGTTATTATGTAACACAGAAGTCAAAGTAAAGACGTCATTAATGTTGTAATATATTAACTGCATGTAACAACAAAAGACAGGGATCCATTAGTATAATAGTTGTTTGATAAGGAATCTGTTATTTCATCATAAAATTTTATAGAATTTGACCAAATTTGGAAATTACTTCATAATAGATTGATATAGATGTGAATTTAATGATGACTAGGTACTTACAGATGGCGTAAATTTGGCATCTCGGAAAATGTAGTATTACTGATACAGGTTATCTGGTTTTTGTCTACAGATCTGAAAAGAAGAAATTAATTCATGTCGTTAACAAAAAAGTAGAGTTGTATTTCAATCTTTGGTCTCCAATAACAATAATTCCCTGTTATATACTGGGACATATATTCTGTCATTATTTTCTATATGAGTACTTTGGACATTATATGTATGTTCCTTGACATTCAACCATAAAATCAAACTTAATGATAATCAGTGGCTTGAATCTGCACAGTCTGGAACTTTGTATTGCTTACTACTGAAGTCCTCTAGAATACTTAGTGAAGATATGTTCTGTTTTGCATATGTAATATAGCTGGAAGTAAACAGTCCATATCATATTCTGAAATATCCTCGTTCTGAAATATCCATATCAGACCGGTGATATGGCTATTTCAACCTGGGTGTGATGATAACTCCTAATTTGAAGTATATAATAAACAGATTAACACATGGCCTTTTTCATATCAGCATGGTTATCATCCCTCGACCCATATCAGCCCTTGGCTGGCGCCTCGGGCTGATATGGGGGTCTCAGGATGATAACCGTGCTGATATGGAAGAGGCCATGTATTAATCTAAAACACTAAACCAAATTTTGGATAAAGCACAACATGACTTACTTCAAGTTGAAAAATGGTGTTCTGATAATGGTATGTTTATAAATTGTGAAAAAACAAAATGTATGATAATTGGTACAAGACAAAAGATATCTTCATTTGATAGTAAAATCTCCCTGAAGGTTAATGATGGAGCTATACATTGTTCAATGAATGAAAAAATACTTGGGGTCAAGGTTGATCCAAATTTTTTGGACGGGTCATGTAGATCAAATTTGCTCTAAAATTTCATCTCGAGTGTACCTCCTTTCCAAAATAAAAAAATTCTTAAATCTTGAATCTAGAAAGCTTTTTTATAATGGTTATATTTTGCCACTTATTGATTTTTGCTGTGTTTCTTGGGGAAACTGTAGTAATACAGATTTAAACAGAATTCTTAAATTACAAAAAAGGGCAGCAAGATTGATATTGGATGCAGATCCATTATCACCCTCTGAGCCCTTATTCGAAACACTTGGATGGATGAAAGTTCAAGACAGAATTAAATATCATAAGTACCTATTAGTATAAAAAAGCACCTTCATATTTAGTCCATAAATTCAAATTAATTGCTGATGAGAACCCTTATTCTCTCAGGAATGTTGTTAATGGAAATTTAAAAGTTCCAAAACCCAAGTCTGAGCTTTTCAAAAAGTCCTTTACTTATCCAGGATCAGTGTTATGGAATGAGTTACCAAAATCCATTAGAAACTCTCCATCGACAAAATCTTTTAAGGAAAATGTTAAGAAATATATTTTACAAAAGACATTTGATCATGATGATATTTCACAAATAGATGTTTGTTAAAATTGTGTTTTAATTATGTTAATGTTTTGTATGTTTTTTTTCTATGTTTACATTTATGTATAAAATGTATCTATAATGTATTGATATTGAGAGCCTCAGGGAAGATTAGTTTTGTAACTAACTGTGTTACTCTCTTGAAATAAAGCCTTTATTATTATTATTATTATTATTATTATTAATCTCTATTTATCATTTTTAACAAGTTTAAGGCATGCCCTTGTACAAAGTTCTTATTCAAGTAATTTAGTAATAATACTTGCACATGGAACTCGAACACAAGTGATAACTCTTATAACTAGAGGCTCAGAGACTGAGCCTGTATCGCTCACCTGACAAAATGCTTCTATGCCATGCATGCCCAAAAAAGATGTATTTTACCAATGAGGTCTAATGTTAAGCTATGTTCTCCATTGGCACAAGTGTTTTTAGTCTGATCCTATTGAAATGAGTAATCTTTGCAAAGGACCTTCAATACACCATTCAATAACAGTTTAGTTAAATTTGCTTGAATAGTTTCAGAGAAGATAATGAAAAGTATAGTTTTCACATACCACCCTACGATGTTCAACTATGTCCTGCACTGGAGGCCATATTTTTTGTTGGATCGAAATGAAATGAGCAAATTTTGTAAAGTACCTTCCATACATCATTCCTGTAAATTTGGTTGAATTTGCTTCAGCAGTTTCAGAGGAGAAGATTAAAATGTGTCTTTTCCCATAGGGTCCAATTTTAAACCTAAATTCCGCACTGGTGGCCAAGTTTTTTGTCAAATTGAAATAAAATTTGCAATCTTTGTAAAGGACCTCTGGTACATCATTCCTGTAAAGTTTGGTTGGATTTGCTTCAGTCCATGAAAATGTGATTTTCCAATAGGGTCCAATGTTAAACCATGTTCCGTGCTGGTGGCCATATTTTTTGTCAGATCGGAACGAAATGAGCAATCATTGTTAAGGACCTTAAGTACATAATTCCTATTAAGTTTGGTTGAATTTGCTTCAGTGGTTTCAGAGCAGAAGATGAAAATGTGATTTTTCCCATAGGGTCCAATGTTAAACCTACCGGTATGTTACGCACTGGCGGCAATGTTTTTTTGTTGGATCGGAACAAAATGAGCAAACTTTGTAAAGGACCTTCCATACATCATTCCTGTAAAGTTTGGTTGACTTTGCTTCAGTCGTTTCAGAGCAGAAGATGAAAATGTGATTTTCCCATAGGGTCCAATGTTAAACCATGTTCCGTGCTGGCAGCCACGTTTTTTGTCGGATAGAAACAAAATGAGCAATAATTGTTAAGGACCTTTAGTACATCATTCCTGTAAAATCTGGTTGAATTTGCTTCAGCGATTTCAGAGCAGAAGATGAAAATGTGATTTTTCCCATAGGGTCCAATGTTAAACCTAAGTTCCGCGCTGGCGGCCATGTTTTTAGTCAGATCAAAAGGAAATGAGCAAATTTTGTAAAGGTCCTTCCATACATCATTTCTGTATAGTTTGGTTGAATTTGCTTCAGCCATTTCAGAGCAGAAGATGAAAATGTGATTTTCCCATAGGGTCCATTGTTTAACCATGTTCCGTGCTGGCGGCCATGTTTTTTGTCAGATTGGAACGAAATGAGCAATCATTGTTAAGGACCTTCCATACATCATTCCTGTAAAGTTTGGTTGAATTTGCTTCAGTGGTTTCAGAGCAGAAGATGAAAATGTATGATTTTCCTTTGGCCAGGTGAGCTAAAAATGGCGGTCAATGAACTATTTTCAACACCAGTTTTAAAGTCGCCTCAGCATGGCAAACATTTCATCATTTTACACTTAATCTTCATCTTCTATTGTTTTGGAAATTTAAGACAGCAAATATTTGCTTTTCCCATAGGATCCCATGTTAAACTATGTTCTGCACTGGCTGCCATGTTTTTTCACAGATCGAAAAAATTTCGGCAAACTATGTAAACGACCTTCCATACATCATTCCTGTAAAGTTTGGTTCCATTTGCTACAGTAACTTCAGAGGAGTTACCAAATATTTGCTTTTTCCATAGGGTCCCATATTAAACTATGTTCTGCGCTGGCAGCCATGTTTTTTCACGGATCGAAAAAATTTCGGCAAACTAAGTAAAGCACCTTCCATATATCATCATGTAAAGTTTGGTTCCATTTACTTTAGTTACTTCAGAGGAGATAGCAAATATTTGCTTTTCCCATAGGGTCCCATGTTAAACTATGTTCTGTGCTGGCGGCCATGTTTTTTTCACAGATCGAAAAAAATTTCGACAAACTTGGTAAAGGACCTTCCATACATCATTCCTGTAAATTTAATTCCATTTGCTTCAGTAACTTCAGAGGAGATAGCAAATATTTGCTTTTTCCATAGGGTCCCATGTTAAACTATGTTCTGCGCTGGCAGCAATGTTTTTCATGGATCGAAAAAATTTCGGCAAACTAAGTAAAGGACCTACCATACATCATTCCTGTAAAGTTTGGTTCAATTTACTTCAGTAGCTTCAGAGGAGATAGCAAATATATGCTTTTTCCCATAGGGTCCAATGTTAAATCTAAGTTCA
>MJUU01013425.1:51837-63744 GCA_002080025.1 Modiolus philippinarum | reverse complement strand
AACCAATGTATAGACCCAGTCAACAATTACCAGTAGATCTAAGAAACCATGGCAACCATAGAAGGTGACAGTCACATACAAAGTTGTTGTTAATCAGGCGCCTGTAAAAATACAACCAATGTATAGACCCAGTCAACAATTACCGGTAGATCTAAGAAACCATGGCAACCATAGAAGGTGACAGTCACATACAAAGTTGTTAGTTTTCATTATACGCCTACATCAATCAATATATTGCTTGGCCAAGAACAAGATAGATGGTGTACCATAATATGACAGTCTTATGTCTAAAAGAAGCCATATTTTGATGAGGACTAACTGAAAGCTTATCCCTTAAGGGAATACGAGTGTCAGAAATTTTGTAATTAGAATTAAAATTCTGACCTTTTGTTTTGAAGAGCACTACTAATGGAACAACTTGAGCAAAAAATTTTGAAAATCCATGTAGGAATTTTTTAGATATAAGACGTCAAAATTTTGGGAAACAGATCTCTCTAGAGTTTTCCTTCAATTTGCATAAGATGTTTATAGGCCTTTAAATACATGAAATTATAATTGGAAGTTGATTAAATTTTATACACAGTCTATTTTATGTATTTTAAAGTTACTTATGACCAAGAAAATGTGATCCATGTGAAAATTTTTTTTAGCAGTTTGAATGGATAAAACCCGAGGATATAGAATGCCTCTGAAATCTGAGACTCATACTCCCTTAAATTAGTCCTGAAATTCATTACTCTAGTGTAGCATATTTATATTTGGAGTTTTACTGTTGCTTCACTGAGTAGCAAAAGTAAAACTCCAAATAAAACTCCAAATAAAAAATATGCTACACTACAGTCATGAATTTCAGGACCATCCTTAAATAAGGTATATTTGATATAAAATATTTTTAGGGTACACTGAAACATGCCTAATACTTGGGGCCTACCGCCTTTTCATAAAAAAAATCTTCAGACAAATATTAGTCATAAGTCTATATGCGTTGCCTAAGACTTAAAGCTAGTTTTAATCGTAAGACTTTTTGTGAAAATGGCTGCTGATCATTGCTTAAACTATCCGCTGCTATCACTGCATACAATTTTTTCAATAAATAATTATTTATAAAATAGTGAAATTATTCTTTTTCTTTCCCAAAAAAAAGATGTAAAATGGCAATAATTCAAATTTTTGAGTCACATATATAGGATACATATATATATATATATATATATATCCATTTAGTTAGGCTAGTATTGATTGAACAGAAATTTTGGGTTCGACCAGACCAGACGTACTTAGCCTGTATACCTACAAAGATTAACTAATGGTAAAACAACTGCCTTCAGAAGCATTTAATATGAAAAGCATATCGACAATATGTCAATCAAATCGCAAATATGTATGGAACTGTCATGCAATAAAAGAAAATTTAACCACAAATATTCGTGACTTTTAACCTAAAGAATATTTGTCTTGTTTACAATCAGACTACTTCAAATTTTTGTTTCATTTATCTTTGGTATATATGTCACAATCAATGCTACAAAATGTACTTAAAAGCTATCGGTAATGGCTATTTCTGGATTTGTGTCCTCAGGGATTTAACAGTCATTTTGTATTCATCACATCAAGAGTCTTGTTTTAAGGAAAAAAACTTCAAATTCATATGTTATTTAAAATGCAAGACAATGAAAGGCAAAACCAGCGAAAACTAGAAAAACTAATATATACCCCTGCTTACCCATAGTCTTCATCAAATCAAAATAAATGAAAAGTCAAAGTAAAATACCTGCCCTTCGTGTCATATTCCTTCATGCAGATCAGCATGTAGTGTACTTAATTTTAGTTTGAGAGGAGTTGTGCTTACAAGGTAAACGTTGCAGATGGAATCAATGAAAAGTCCAAGTCAAATTATCTCCCTTTGTGGTGTCCTACAATAATGTATATTCCTTCATGCACATCTGCATATAGTGTGCATCCTTTAAGTAATTTTCAATAAAATCCTCCTGGAGGTTCATGAATGCTTACAAAATGTGACAGACAGACAGACAGACAATATGATCCCTAAGGGTATTATTCTTCGTCAACACTACACAAAAAAAAAGATTTTTTTCATATATTCCCAATCTCAACCCCCGGATCTCAACCTAAATGACTTGAAATTTAAGTGCATTCATTTTTTTTAATAGCTATTTTTTGAGTACATTCCATTTGCATCTACTGGGAACACGACTATGTACACACTGTACATTCACTTAGATAAACTATAAACATCTTAAAATGAAATCATAATTTGGAATATTAGAAATATTTTTAATTAGACCAATGTTCTTTACTAAAATGATTGTATAATTTATAAATAAATCTATCAATCTCAGTTTAGTGTATTTTGACTGATCAGGGAGACTTTCAAGGGTATAAACTTGTAAAATATATCAAATTGTTGTATAAAGTAAATATTGATAAAGAAATTCAACACTTATACAATCTCAGGATAAACATCATTATGGAGAGTGAGGGTCTTGAACTTCAGCTGTTTTATTGAGACATTACTAGTCTAGCTTCATAATGATTTTCTGAATTTACTATGGAAAGTGAGGGTCTTGAACTTCTACTTTCTTCACCCAAAACATTACTATGAAGAGTGAGAGTACCTTCTTCAGAGTGAAGGTCTAGAACTTCTGCGTTCTCGACCAGACATTACGATGGAAAGTTGGAGTAACCCTCTAGAAAGTGAGGGCTTAGAACTTCTGCTGTCTTAACAGGAGAGTGAAAGTCTAGCATCAAAATAAACTTCTGAAGCATAACTATGGAGAAAGAGGGTCTACAACTTCTACAAAAAACCACTATATAAGAAGTGATGATGAAACTGCCTTAAGAAGTATACAGTATTCCATGGAAGATGATAGCCTACTTTAGAATAAGAACGAGGATCTAGAATGTCATGACAGGTCAAATTCAAAGCCTAAAAATTCTCAATGGTTTAACAATCATGAGCTATATCAATATAAATAACTAAAACTTTTGACTGAATTCTGGTCTATCATATTCTAAAATAGAACTAAACGATCAATTTGGTCACTCTGTCCTATTAACTACAGTCCAGGTAAAGATTAAACCACCATATGGACAATCTGATATTGGACTGTATAATAGAAACACCATGTGAAAATTCAAATTCAAGTACCTTTCTCCCAATATACCATGAAGTCACAGAAATAAGCCATGAACCTTAGTGAACCCCCTGTTCACAATGGATCTATAGAATTCACTTTGCAATAAAAAAATATTCAAATTCAATTTACAATTTTTTTGACAAGAGTATTAAAATGCAACATAAAAGTTTAAATTTGTCTTCATATGATAATATACTAATGACACGAAATCAATTCACCTCCGTCAAGGTCAAATATAAACATGCACAATTCTAATTTATTTGACAATGTTCAAACAACAAAATGTTGTAACTCTATCAAACACATGCAGATCTGGCGAGATGACTCACAACACGATTTCACTGTTAATATACAACTTTACAGTGAAACAAAAACATATGTTTTCTATTACACGTTTGTTATCAAAGAAATTTAGTAAATTAGGCTAATTAAAACAACTAATTACATTTATCATGTAACTTTAATCCAATTATGGAAATTAACTAAAACAGATTTAACCCGAGATAAAAAAGTTCAAAGTCAACTACAATTAGTTATTAACGATTCAATTATTGTCAAAAAGCTACATCAAACCCTTCCCAGACCCACAGTCCAAGACCTGCATGCCCTCTCCTTGTCATAGATGGGGGTATAAATGGCAGTGATTTAAGAAGTGGTTGTATCCTACAATTTACTTGCCATAGAAAATTTTGGACGAGAACAAAATGCATGAAAACCAGGACATAGACTGCTAAATTAAAGTACTAGATTTTGACCTTTTTAATAACACATACTATGTTTATACAGTAGATATTGACATCTTCACAAATACCTTGTGTGATTTTTTATTCATTCTAGTATTCAAGGGGAGGGGGGTGTTTTAGAACTGATGTTCCACTAATATTTTACGTAATGCTTCAGTAGCAAGACTTTTTTTTTGTATTCTAAATCTTATTATCATATGCAATATGTAATAAAATATTTCAGGTCCTTTTCCATCAATAAACATGACTCAGAAACTTAACACTGGCCTCAGCCTTTAACCTCTGTCAATATTAATTTTTGCAACCCAATAAACCATTGCAACTAAAAAGAGCTATAAAACTTGTACTATATTTTCCCTGTCAGATCAAATCCATGCAATATGCACTTCCCATCTCTCTCGGATGGATAACAATAAATGGAAATACAAGGAGGGGGAGGGGGCAAAACCTCGACAAAAATATCAAAAACAAAACACTAACTTCCATTGCTACCTGCCCAATATTTGAAACGACTATACACTGGACAACATACTCTTATTACAGTACAACTTGGATAGCTCCAACTGCATAAACTTGAACACCATGGATATCCCGAACCCTTTTTTGTGGTCCCTTTGTTTATAATTAAACATAGTTCAACCTTGATATCTCGAACACCCGGAGGGCTCAAACTGTTTTCAACAGACCCTTGGGTGTTCAAGCAATCAAGTTTGACTGTATTTATTGAAAATTTCAAGTTCCAACATAGCTTTTACAGCTTTTTTAGGACAAAAATTTCTTTAAAGCAAATCTCAGAAAGGTGAAACATTCAAAGTAAATTTCACGAGACTCTAAAGGCATGAGGCTGACAACAAGTATCTGATGAACAGAAGACAGAGAGGACAAAACTTAACACTTGGCATAAGAAAACTTTGCTTTATAACAACAATGAGAAAATACCTATTTTTTTCTGGAATGCTCTTTTATGGACCCTAAACACAGCCTAAAATATATTGACACAAATACAGTTATCAGTATTATTAGTTTTGTCTTTAAAGTTGATCTCTAAGCCATGTTTTTTCATTCTCAACTGTTCCATTTCCAAACAGAGTGTTAGAGTTCACCTTTATCCCGAGATTTACAGCCATTACTGTGAAGGTGGTCCTAGGTATAATTGTCTTTGTAACAAATATTTACATAAAACAGTTATAATGAAACAAATTCTACACTTTCCCTAACACTTGTTTCCATTATGATGTCATCTTAAGGTGTCAAAGGAGTCACATGATTTACAAGCGAAAAGTGCAAAAATGTATCCATCATATCGTAAAATCTTGTATCTTCTGGGGATTCATGTCAGTTAGTTGTAAGGTGTAAATATGTACAAGTTTGAGTTATTGAATTAGGGCATTACATATTTCAAACCTTTAATTAAGTTTGTTTCAGTGTTTGAAGACAGACCAGGAACATTGACAGAGTAGTGAGAAGGTAGGGGTCTGATCCCGGAATCCTGAGAAAATAACTTCCACATCCCAAATACAAAGGAAAATATTTGTTCAATCAAAATTCCTGAAAAATTACATGTAAATCCTGTGACTGTTTAAGGTTAATTTCAAATTCCCATTGGATAAAAATGGCCAATCTACACATCCAGAAAAAGACCTCTCTGCCCTTCATGATACACAAAAGATGAATCATTATTTCATTTTTTTTTAAATTAATTAATACACTTACAAAATTCTCAGGCTTTTCATATGTTCGAACAATCCTCTTGACAATGTGGTTAAATTGTTGTTGTTTAAAGTTCTGAAAATATAGAAATGGAATATTAAGAAATATGATTACATTTGAATCAGACAAAAATATTTTTGTTGCAATTCAGAAATAATATAAAATTCCTATTAAATATCTACAATCAGATTAATTTCATATAAAATCTCCATACAGAAGTTGCTGTGCTGATCTTGGTGTTACTTGATGCCCTGTACTGTTCTTTCCAAATGTTATAATTTTATCTGCACCAAAGAGAGAACTACAATTCACTGCAATTTTCTGTATTTTTTATACATAAATCTATTAATAGTGTAACAAAATTAAGAAAATTGCGCAGAACAACAAATCGCTTACAACACTAATATTTTATCTACAAAGATATTTTAGGATCTGTACAAAACAATTTTATTGTAAAAATAGCCTCTGATCACCCTATCAGTGTGAAAACTTACAAAATTTCCATCTTTTTCAATGGTTTCAAAGCTTCTTCTGAGACACATGTCAGCTGATTATGGTCCAACTGTCTGCAAAATAAATAGTATAAGAAAATTTAGGTATTAGACCTGTTTATGAAGGTAATAAAGAAAGGAAAAAATAAAGCTGTTTATTGACTCTACTGTGTGTTGTCATGATATCATAGCAAGAAATTAACAATTAGAAAACATTTTTCTAAAGATGTACATGTATTTTCAAAACATTGATGGATTAACGACTCAAATGGCCAAGGGAGTTTTAGGCCCCAGTACTATATCTTGATAACCGCAGAAATACATAGGTACACATACCAGAGTTTAACCAAACCACAATATTTGATCAATTAAATTCTTAGAGTCAGTAAACATCTGAAAAAATTATATATAGACATCTCAGCATTCTACAGCAAATATTATGATTTCAAAACGCAGAATCATTTAATCTGTTAATTAATTAATATCTCACTGATAATTACTTATTAACACTAATTTATGATGACAGATACAATTAAAAGATGGCCTACAAATAGGGTGGAGTTATAAACCCAATAATACATAAAACTACCAAGGCCTTGTTTAAAGATGAGAACCCTAACATTCAGATAAAAAGATTGCAGTGTTTCAGATGTCCAGAAAGAGATCCTATCTGTTTTCACAGGTTCTAAAAATCTTCCAAAATTACAGACTTGTACTCAATTTTATGGCCTACATCGGATTTTAAATTCCTATCATATCTCCAATGACAGGAACCCTTTCATTACAACGCTAATTAAAAACCTTACTTTTGTTAACATTGAGAAAAGTGATATTTCAATGAGTTTTCTTCACATTTAAGTTGACAAGTTGAGGATTTTTAAACTTTTAAATGTATTTATCGAACGTTTTTACAAAACAAGACTATCTTGTCTATAGATATAACATGGAGATGAAATCTTTGTTCACCCTTGTACATTCACATTTTTACGTTCTTTTCATAATCGGCAGAATAAAGAAATAATATACTGTGTTCTTTCCTTTATAAATATTTTGTTACGGAAAAATGTAAATAAGCCTTTCCTTAACTATAACAAAAGGGCAAAATCTGCACCCCTGAAAATCTGTCTTTTACTTCACAGACAAATTAAATGACATTATATATATTATCGACAATGAAACGTCGAGTATCAGATTTCTACAGATCTGGTGAACCTTTTCCAAATGTTACAAAAAATAGGAATAGCATGAAAAGAAATATTAATCTGAATATGTTATCTAATGTTCGTCATTTATCTGTTCGCTGACAATGAACAGAAAATAAGGGTGGATATATATCGGAAAACAAAGAGTAGACATTATTTGTATTGTTACTTCCTACAATCAGATCTGGCAGACTTTCACATTTACTAATTATTTATTAAGTTAAAAAAATCTCTTAAATCATAAGTTCAGATTTTTTAATACAAAATTTCCTTATCAGATCAAATGTGTACTTAATTCTTCTTTTTTTATTGTCCAGTATAAAAAGAAACAAAAGAGATTTTAAGGTGTAACAGTATTTTTTATAAGTAACCATACCATATGTATATTTTCAAAGTTCCATAAAAAATTTAGAATGCCCAATAAAACACCACCAAAGTTGCTTGTTGTATGTCTCAATAAAGTCTTTTTTTTATTGTATTACTTTCTTCATTTATTTTATCATGTAATGAACTTTTTAATTCGGTTAATAATAAAATGTTGGGTTACAGTTCTTTTTTCACTATTGTGAGTTATACAGAGTTTATGTAATGTTGACTGAACACCTTTTTATTTTCAGGATTGTAATTTTTTCATTCTAATTGTTCATATTCAGACTCTAGTACAGTTTAATCTAATAAATACTAGGAACAGTTTTTAATATTATTTGAAAATAGAAGAAATTGTGTCCATGGGTACGGATGCCCCTGCCATACAGATATATTGGCAAACAGGAAGTAGATGAGTGACGGACTTGAAAAGGGGAGACACAGTACAACTCATCATATATCAAAGCTTCAGACCAAATACCAAATCATTCCTGTATACACAAGCTGAGATAACCTTGACAAAAATTTTGGATGTACGTACGTACATACGGAGGGACGAATGGACAGACAAATGGACAGACTTGACAAGGGTAAAACTTAATGCCCTGTGGCCTAATGGCAGGGGGGCATAACAAATTGATCCATACATGCATATTATTACCATAATATTTCCACAACCATATACTGCTAAAATTCAGCAAAAACATGCTCTATCTACTTAGCAAAGCATTTAATCTAAAACTAAAATATACTATAAAATAATGAAAATAAATAAAACTTAATAAAACATAATGATCATGTTTATTGTTGAAACAACAATATGGGTAACCAGCAAAATGTATTACGAGCAAGTAAAATTCTTGCCTATGATACCATATTTACAATAATAATCCTATAATGCAAAATTTGTAATAATATTTCATTGTAAATTTGAAAACTGAGATTTAGAAACAATTTTTGATGGCTTTATTAATTTCTTATTTGAAAACATCCAATAATTATTCCTAAACATGGTGTTCAATTGAATGTTCCTATATTGTAGTACATGTAGTTTTGTCCTGTTTAGTGTCACCACTGCAATATGATGTCATGATACTGAGAAAATTCATGTACAAGGAACAGTATTTGAACATGCTTATAGTGACCAGTTTTCCAGAAAACAACGTACCTTCTAGTGCAGGAATTCAAACCACAACAATAGTTTAAATATTTACAGAATAATTATCTCAAATTTTCAATTTCTCAGAATATCTACAATAGGTTATCCTTTTTAAAATTTGTGAAGTTTATTATGGTAAATATGGTACAATTGTAGCATTGGTTAAAATTGATAGATATGGATTGTTATTAGTAGAAATGTTATTATGAGATGAAGGTGTTAGTTAGAAACTTACAAATTTCTTAGAGTAAGAGAACCTTGCAGAGTTTTCCTGCTGATTGTTTGCAATTTGTTGTAACTCAAATCCCTGAAAATAAAATTTGAAACTAAAGCAAAAGAGAAAAAGATGTGAAAAGATAAGCAGAAATAAATATGTGCACAGAAAAAATAAAGAACATTTACATATCGATCATCTCTCCGTGACGAAATTAAAATTAAATAAAGGGCTACGCCGAGCGCAGCATGATATGACCGCAACATGTCGACCACTGAATTTTGAACAAGTGTAAACTAAAATGAATGTGGACACAGTAATTTGCTGGACAAAATAAATACCTTGACAGATAAATTAACTGGACACAAACCAGTGAAAATAAAAATTAGCCCTTTTAATCCCTTATTACTAGGATATTGTAAGAGCTAAGAGATTCTGTTGACTACCAATTAAAAGCTTACATCAAGAGAAATCCAAAGAAAAAACTCAGGCTGAAATCCTGTGAAAAATAAAGATTTAACATATTTTGAAATATTGCATTTTGGCCCCTTTGACCCCTTATAGCTTGGAACCAGAAGAGCAATACAAAATATACTGCCATATTACTGAAAGCTTACAATGAGAATAATCCACAGATAAAAATCCCATCAAATTCTAATGAAAAATAAAGATTTCACATATTTCTAATAATTGCAATTTTGGCCACTTTGACCCCTTATTGCCCAGAAACGGTAAGAGTTACACCAAATCTGTTGACATATGTCTGAAAGCTCACAATAAGAGGAATCCAAAGAAAAAAATCCCATCAAAATCTGATGTAAAATAAAGATTTCACATTATTTCTTAAAATTGCAATTTTGGCCCCTTTGACCCCTAATAGCTTGGAAACAGTAAGAGCTATGCCAAATCGGTTGTCATATTGCTGAAAGCCTACAATGAGAGGAATCTAAAGAAAAAAATCCCATTGAAATCGGATGAAAAATAAAAAGTTTAGGTAATCTGCATGTTTGCAATTTTTGCCCCGTTGGGCCCTCATAGCTTGGAAAAGAAACAATTTATCAAAAATCTGATGGTTCAGCACTATGTTAATTTTTCATACGGAATCCATTGCAAAAAACTGCATCAAAATCAGACTAAAAATTAAAAAATTAAAATTTTTGAAATTCACCCCTTTTGGGCCCCATTTATCTCGTGACGGGTACATGCCACGTGAAATCTGTTGGCATATTACTGATTGGAAATTTCCTCAGGAGGACACTGAAAGAAACCCCATCAAAATCCGATAAATAATAAAGATTCTACAGTCAAATATGTGAAAACATCAAATTTAACCCTTTTTGGCCCCTTTTTAAAAAACGGGTGAGGCTACAATAATCAAGCCAAGTCTTCATTTTGTGCCAAGGAACATTGTGTTAAAATTTCATAAGGATTGATTAACTGGAACTAAAGTTATTGACCAAAAACAAAAGTGTCTACAGAAGACAACAACGAATACGACCACGACAGCACCATACCATTATACGACCGCAAAAATTTTTGCCGTCGTATAAAAAGTTCATCACACATAAATGTGATTAAAATTCAGACAGAAAAAAAGGGCAGAATAGGGTCTGTAAGTATCAATAAAATTCCTGATAAAATTGTATTCTGGGAATGTTTCCCTCCAAAATATGACGTCCGATTACTATGACTATGTTTAAATTACTCTTTTGGATTTCCATATATTAAGTCAAAATGCAACTTTCAGGTACAATACTTAAAGACCCTATTTTACAGAAATGAATTATCTCCCTTATGCAACAATTGACAAGGGAGATAAGTCTGTTAAAAAAATGAAATCTATATGTTTCTCCTATTCATTGACAGAAGGATAAAAAAAAATTGGTGTAGTGATGAAATTTTCCAACTCAATTTTCCCCTTTTCACCATTTGCTGCAAAGATTCCTGCCAAATGTCTCTGTTAAAATTCTGGATGACACCTGCATATTGCATATATATATATGTAGCCTTTTTTTCACAATCTGATACGATTCGTATAAATTAAGTTCAGGTATTGAGAAATCCCCTTAAACTGTTTGAGGTACATTTTATGTACTTATAACTGGAGAACTTCTAGATAAATCAATAGTTTATGTAATCTTTTCTATTTACCAGGAAATAGAGAAACCCTGACAAAATATGTATTTCTGGCCACAAATTGAACATGAATTGATTGGCAAATTCTTAAGGTCATTTAGTTTGTTATCACAGAAAACATTTGACATTATTTGACATCCAACACCTGGAATACATTGAGTGTCATCAAAATTTTTTACCACACTGAAAAATTAATGTCATAGTCAACTTGACAGCTTTGGTGACATATTTTACTAATTAAAATATAAAATGGGAAGAGCATGTGGGGAAGAGTTTAACAGTTCACTTATCATGGGCATTTAAATCTTTAAGGGGAGACAATCCTCAATCAACAACAAAGGGAGACAATCCTCGATCAATGGTTAAGGTAGACAATCACACTGACATCTAAGGACAATCTGGAATCAAGAACACATAACATCAATACTTCATTCCTATCCAAATTTAACTGACAACTAAGGACAATCTGGAATCATGAACACATTTCATCAATACTTCATTCCTTACAACTAAGAACAATCTGGAATCAAGAACACATAACATCAATACTTCATTCCTTACAACTAAGGACAATCTGGAATCAAGAACACATAACATCAATACTTCATTCCTATCCAAATTCAACTGACAACTAAGGACAATCTGGAATCAAGAACACATTTAACATCAATACTTCATTCCTTTCCAAATTTAACTGACAACTAAGGACAATCTGGAATCAAGAACAC
>MJUU01013425.1:39569-51644 GCA_002080025.1 Modiolus philippinarum | reverse complement strand
CATCAATACTTCATTCCTTACAACTAAGGACAATCTGGAATCAAGAACACATAACATCAATACTTCATTCCTTTCCAAATTTAACTGACAACTAAGGACAATCTGGAATCAAGAACACATAACATCAATACTTCATTCCTTTCCAAATTTAACTGACAACTAAGGACAATCTGGAATCAAGAACACATAACATCAATACTTCATTCCTTTCCAAATTTAACTGACAACTAAGGACAATCTGGAATCAAGAACACATAACATCAATACTTCATTCCTTTCCGAATATATATATCTAAATAACATAATATTTATCACATTATGATAAAATGATAAAACTTTTGCCAAGGGAAATAATGTTAGATATGGCAAGAGAGATTACTACATATCTAGGGTTCAATAATATGTGTTTGGTCTTCAATATTCAATGCAATCAGTAACAGCAGTAGAATACTTATGGGTACTGTCATTTTTAATGATATTTGGTGTACAAACAATGGATTTTCATCCAATGATGTTATGTTGTTAAAGCATTTTAGCAAATCAAAGAATTTTGGTGTATGCTTTTGAAAATATGAATTGTTTGAATCTACAACTCTGAACAGACCATGTAAAGAGAACAAAAGAACTGACTCCATGACCTTACATAATTCACAATCATATGAAAAGCTTGAAATCTTCAAATCTACCAACTTGATAAGCCAAAAGTACAAGTCAGAAATCATAATAATTAACTCATTAACATGTAACATTATATCTTGACTAGTTATTTATAGCTTTGAATTGAGAACTCGCCCTACAAAACCGAGCCGACATAAAACATACAAATTTTATATAATCATTCTATAATTTTCTTTGATTTTTGAACTTTTCCCACTTTTTCAAACACCCAACTTGTTTTATCACCACCCTTACAAATCACTTTCTTTTATGACTTGCAACTTATAAATCAGATGGCAAAGGTACCAGAATAAAACTGTTACCCTGTTTATCAGATACAGTAAATGCAGTATTATTTATTTAGCACTAAGTCTACAAAAGAACTATATATTTCCGATTTAAGATGAACCTTAGGACCTGAAAAACTGTAGATAGCCATCCAATCAGATAACTTTGTAACATGATACAATGTTAACGTAATTTTACTTTTACACCCAACTTTTTCTGTATCAATTAAACAATCAACAAGCGACAAACATATTAAATAACCAAATTTAATGTAAAACTGCATCAAAATCTTTCAATTTATCATTTAATACAAAAATGGTCCACATTTCAATCAAAGTTATCGTGTATTGTTACTGATGCAATCACCAAATATCAATCAGAAATGCAATCATCCAATATCTATCAGATCGTAAAATTTAATCCAGCTTGATAGCCAGTTATTACAGTTCTTGTAGTTACCATGAACAGTATGAATTTTTCTCCAAAAAACATCTTTTTCGGCAGATTACATCTTTTTGCTTTATTTCATTTACATTTCACTTAATCAACGGATTGCCAGTAAAATCAATAGACTGCTGGGTAATTAATTAGAGTTGCATTATAATACCTCATTAACAATATACCAATAGCATATGGTCTCCTAAAAAAGCTAAGTATAATTCTAAAAAATGCCAAGCTTTCAAAGGAAATTGCTTCCAATTTCATTAAAGTTTCTCTTGATTTTTTTCCATGATATTAATTTTGAAATGAAGGCTTTTAGCCTCAATGAATTAACATTAAATACATGGAAGACTTACTGCATCATTTTATCCATGAATGTGTCCCCAATTTATTATCTGTAATGTTCCAGCACAAGTCCTGACTGATAAGACTATATCACCAGTGCAACCAAATATCTTACCTTCAGTAACCAACTATCTGAAGTTTAGTAACAAACTCTCCCACTTTCAGTAACCAGTTATCAGACCTTCAGTAACCTTAGTAATCAACTACCTGACCATCAGTAACCAACTATTGTAAACCTGGAAATTTTCGCACCGTCTTTATTTCGCAGTAAATTGACAGGATTTAAGTTCGTGCAGTTTTGAATTCACGCTACCAAATTGTTTACCATTGACTTCAATATTAGGCAAATATATTCGCGGTTTTATTTTCACGCTTCCATTCCGAACACGAAAATCGTGAATATAAAACTGCCGCGAAAATTTCCCGGTTTACAGTATCTGACCATCAATAACCAACTATCTGACCTTCAGTAAAAATCTATCTGACCTTCAGTAGCCTACTATCTGACCTTCAGTAACTGACTGTCTTACCTTCAGTAACCAACAATCTGAAATTCAGCAACCAACCATCCTACTACTGACCTTCAGTAACTAATATGACCTCAGTAATAAACTATCTGACCTTCAGTAACCAAAAATCTGACCTTCAGTCACCAACTATCTGACCTTCAGAAACCAACAATATGACTTTCAGTAACCAACAACCTGACTTAAAGTAACGAACTATCTGACCTTCAGTAACCAACTATCTGACCTTAAGTAACCAACAGACCTTTGATAAACAACTAACTGACCTTCAGTATTTCAGAACCACAACACCTTTATACCTATCATGCTTATGATGTTACAAATTTTGATGTTATCTTTTCTTGGCATCACATGACGAGCCTGAAACCCAACCAGACTATATTATTCTGTTGGTTACAAGTGAATCTATGATCAAAATGCCTGCCTTACCAAACCCACTCTATAGAACAGATTTTGAATATTAAACAAATTGTAAACTCTAGAATGAATAACTAACAAATAACATCTTGTTTAAAGATAAAATATTCGGCAAATATCCGAAAGAGTCAATATCTTTTAAACTCTTCGTTTTTAAGACTACTTAATTTACAACCACAATAAGAATATTCGAAACAACTGTGCAAATCGTGCAACCTATAACACGATATAAACTGCATTTTAACTTCCACATGACCCATTAAAGTATTTCTTTTGTACTCGTTCTTATTGATAGGATTTACAATTTTATCTACGACATGTATAAGTCCAGTATTATACTAAAATCACAAAGCATGTTAAGTTTATCTGTTTTCCGGTATTCCCCGCTATTGTTAAACTACCCAGTTATCACCGAGATCTATCATATAATTGTATCTTGTCAAAAAATTGTTTATTTATAACTAACCAAAGATAGTACCCATCCCACAGTTCAACAAAAAGATTACCCCTTCTTCTACCCAAGGTCAATAGGTCACAGATAGCACTCGTTATTCTGTCAAATGTCTATAACATCAAACGGCATGTAAATAGGATAATATGTTGTCATCGACGACTGGCAAAGATTAGAGATTAACAGATGTACATGTATAAATTTCTGGGTGTTAATTAAAAAATCTTTTCATTAATTAAAACACACAATTAAAATATGTGATACAGCAGTGTGGGTTTAATAGATCACAGATATTTAAATTTGTTATACAATGACATTCAATTTATATAAAAACCAATGGTGATAAATATATTTTATTCTGTATAGCACTCCACCCCCCCCCCCCCCCCCCCCCCCCCNCCTTAAAAATATCATTCCTTCTGTAAAACTGAAGCCGTTGTAAACTATATAAACGCAAGTCAATTTTCATTCATTATGTGAGGATGATAGTAGATATACTTTTTCACCTGAATGCATACTATCTAGAAAAAGTAGAGACAAAAGAAAAGAGTCCAATACGGGACTTTCGAGATAGGAACTCTCGTGTAATTGATGGCAGATATGATCTCCTCAAATACCAGTAAGATGGATAACTGGATCCCTGACCTATTGAAATAAATATATACCACCTAAAAACAAACTATTTATGAAATTGAAGTGAACTTATAATTCAATTATTGACTAAAAACAATTAACCTGAAGCACTACAAATAAATTTAATATAAATCACCCTTAGCTCAACAGTGTTAAATAATCAAATCAAATCAAATCAAATCAAATAATTTTATTGGACATAAGCACAGTTTATACATGACATGATCAGTGATTCCCTCTCAAGGTATTGATGTATTGATTTTTTTTCACATAATACATAAAAATATTTTCGGGGGAACACGACTCAAAAGTCTCATATTAAAGACAGTTATTATACTGTTCCGATGATTTTACAGCCAAATCTAACAAAATATCCTATTATTTGCAGTCGTACATATATTTTAACTAATACTTTCCAGAATACGGTCAAACATAACATGACGATACGTAAAATATACAGAAACATGTAAATAATTGCATGTTAGTTGAATACTTGACCCATTGTAAAGGACTAAAATGAACCTGCACGTCTAGTGCATTAAACGCAGGAAAATAATATGTCTAAAACTATGCGTTTTAATTCACTCTGATTACACCTTAGATAAAATGGTAAGATGTTTGATATCTTTGTTTTTGACCCAGACAGTGAAAACAACTTCCGATCCACACGCAACAAATAGGATTTCATTTGTAAAAATACATCATCCTGAAAAGTCATATCAAATCATTTTTATTCTATAGTATTGCCAAAGTATCAAATAAAAAATATTTGGTCACAATTTTGCTGATTTGTAAGGATTTCTGTCACCGTACTAGTGAAATTCTGGTTAGTTTGGGACAATATCTACAGCGGTATATTGTGTTCAATTCTGGGAGTTTTAAGACACTTATCTATTGCAGAAATTGTATTGTATTTACCGTAACTGATTTGTAAGGATTACAGCTAATTCTGAGAGTTTTAGGACACTATCTGTAGTAGAAAATTGTGTTGTATTTAACGGTAGATAATGCTATCTGTTTCACTAAATGTCAGTGATAAAGATTCAGAACAACATCAGTTCTACAATCGTAAGATCCACAACTTTCGTCACAGAAAAAAAATATACAATATCCCTTAGCTTTCGTCAGAGAAAATTTTCAATCTTTAAGATACAAATGATTTTTATATCAGTTTTACTATGCTAGCTACACTTTCCTAAGAATTATCATAGAATGCTAAAAAAATGTACTTTTATAAATATTTTATTATGCAAAAATGCAGACAAGTTAATCTCAGTTACTGTAATTTACAACACTGTTAACCAAGTAAAGCTATTAAACTTTCTATTTATTTTCTCCTAAAAAAAGTAAAAAGTATTTTAAGTAAAAGTAGTGAATGCAAATATAGCATTTTCTCTCTTCATTGTAATTGTAATATTCCCAAGTTGGAGCCTTATACATTCACTGATGGATATAACAGCCTGCCCACCCATCCCCAGGGCAAGTTTGCACAGGGCAGCTTAAAAATTTACAAAGAAATAAAACAAAAACATTTAATTTTGAATAAAGGCTAGGCTAGAATTTGGAATAAGTTCCAAACCCTGATATGTTCAAAACTATAAAGTTTCTTTTCTATTACAATTATTTTTCTTTATTTTTGCCTACCAAAAGTGTAATTAGCTACTGCAACATGTTTTGTTTGTTTTATTTATTTGTTTGTTTGTTTGTTTGTTAGTTTTTTGTTTTTACAAGTAGGGGTATCAGACACTGACTTGCATTCATATAACACAACAGATACCAGATAAATCTACCCCTGACATACACAGTAACAGTTGTAACATATTGTTACTGAATGTTTCTCCCAATGTTAACATATAAAATAAACATGTCAGTCGATATTATGTCCACATTAATTTTTTTGCCCTTTGCTCCTCTGAAAGCCAAAATACAATGTTTATTAATATCAGATGTGGAAAATAAATAAACACAAAATAGTAATTAGCTGTCATCATATAAACAAAGTAAAGTGGACATTAATTGATACCAATACACTGTGAAAAACTCGTAAGATTTTAGAAAACCAAAATCCAATGTCTGCATAAAAACCCTTTGACATCACTGAAACATAGCAAAGACTGAGCTTTTATAAAGTATTTTATACTGATGACATAAGGGTTCCACAGGCCAATCACGTTATAATCAATTACGCATTAATAAAGGAATCCTGATTTCAGTCAGAGTTTTTGAGTTTCTAGTGAACTGACACGAACAGTAGCGAGCATGGCCTCAAAATCTTGACTTGGGGGTTTAAAGGCCTAACAGTCACTTAATTGTCATGGGAAAACAATAAAAAATATTGTTTTCCTCTGATGCTTGGTCCTGGAATTTTTCTTGCATACTTAAATATTCCTCTTTTTTGAAAAGTAGTTTCCAAACATTTCCTTTCTAAAATTATCTTTCCGTTAGTGAAAAATAAATTATCACTGGATATTTTACGATAAATTTTACTGTTATTGTTCATGACCTTTTATTTTCATTATAAAATACAAAATCATCGATAAAAATCATATCATAAAAATCATTTTGTAAAATTTGCATAATTTATTCAAAAATTGTATATTAGAGGTAATTTTACATAAGGACAGACAATGAATGTCATTTAACAAACTTTTGTTTATGAACATTGACCACCAACGCAAAACAAATTTATTCAACCTTGGTTAGGTAAGGAATGTTAACGGCTTCATTTGTCAAGCTCTGTCAAACATGATGCACTTCACTTTGTGCAATCAAGTTAAAAAGACAACTATACACAATCTTGTGTTGATCTTTGTACCGAACGTCACTATACATTGTGTATTTATCCTGCAGCAATCAATAAACTTCGACTGAAAAGTGGTATAGCATTATTTAAACTATCAAACATGCCTCCCTTCAATAAATAAAACCCCTTCCCCCGAATTCACACTATCTGCAAGCTTGGTATTTAAAAGTATTTCTTTTGCTTAACTTAACCATAAATTTGTGCGGGTAGTTTTTACCCCATGTACATTTACTCCATATCCCTTATTTTTGTATATAATTGCAAATATAGTTCACAAAGATGATGTGGACACAAAAATCTCTAAATATTGGTAAGATGTGATGTGGACACACAACTCTCTAAATATTGGTCTGACATGATGTGAACACACAGCTCTGTAAATATTGGTAAGTAATGATGTGGACACACAACTTTCAAAATATTGGTCAGTCATGATGTGGACAAACAACTCTCCCTAAATATTGGTCAGACACGATGTGGACACACAACTCTCTAAATATTGGTCAGACATGATGTGAACACACAACTCTCTAAATATTGGTCAGACACGAAGAGAACACACAACTCTCCCTTAATATTGGTCAGACATGACACGATCACACAACTCTTTAAATATTGGTCAGACATGATGTGGACACATAACTCTCTAAATATTGGTCAGACATGAAGTGATCATACAACTCTCTAAATATTGGTCATACACGATGTGGACACACAACTCTCTATTGGTCAGACATGATGTGGACACACAACTCTCCCTAATATTGGTCATACATGATGTGGACACATAGCTCCCTAAATGTTGGTCAGACATGATGTGAACACACAACTCCCTAAATATTGGTCAGACATGATGTGAACATACAACACTCTAAATATTGTTCAGACAAGATGTGAACACACAGCTCTCTAAATATTGGTCAGAAATGAAGTGAACACACAACTCTCAAAATATTGGTCAGTAATGATGTGGACAAACAACTCTACAAGTGTGGACCCAAATTGATGTCTCGCCCGTCCCTACTTTGTTGCAAAATTGATGTGAAAACTCAAACTGCCTGACCCAATCAGAAAACTTAACATGTTTGATAGACTGTGAAATTAGATTAACTGACAAAAATAATATAGCAGACTGTCATGTATCACCCAAAAGCAAAATTCTAAATATCAGTGACCTACCACTGATAGATAATGAGAAACCAAACATGTTCACTAGACCATGAAAATGAGGTCAAGGGCTAAAACAAAATAACAGGCTGTCATCTTCCATCTAAGAAAAACCCACATACCAAATATTATTGACCTTACATTATTAGATACAAGGAAACTTAACAAGATCACTGGACCATGAAATTAAGGTCACAGACAAAAGCCATATTGAAGACTGTCATGTACTACCGAAGACCAACATATATACAAAATATCATTGACCTACCACTTATAGTTACTGAGAAAATGACCTAATCATAAAAACTGAACATGCTCACTAGACTGTGAAATTGAGGTCAAGGACAAAAGCCATATGACAGACTGTCATGTACTACCTAAGACCAACCGGCATACAATATATCATTGATCTACCACTTATAGTTACTGAGAAACTAAACTTAGCACTAAAACTTAACATGTTCATTGGACCATGAAATTGAGGTCAAAGACAAAAGCCATATAGCAGACTGTCATGTACTACTCAAGACCAACTTATATACCAAATATCATTGACCTACCACTTATAGTTACTGAGAAAATGACCTAATCACAAAAACTTAACATTCTCACTAGACCGTGAAATTGAGGTCAAGGACAAAAGCCATGTGACAGACTGTCATGTACTACCTAAGACCAACTTGCATACCATATATCATTAACCTACCACATATAGGTACTGAGAAACTAAACTAAGCACAAATACTTAACATGTCTACTGGACCGTGAAATTGAGGTCACAGAACATGAAAGTTTAAGCCACCGCCGCCACCATACTTTGTACGCATATGTCTCGCTTTCCGTGCCTTTTGTCACGGGCGAGACAATAAAGATTGGTAAGACATGATGTGAACACACAACATTCCCTTTATATTGGTCAGACATGATGTGGACACACAACTCTTTAAATATTGGTCAGACATGATGTGATCACACAACTCTCTAAATATTGGTCAGACATGAAGTGAATACACAAATCTCCCTTAATATTGGTCAGACATGATGTGAACACACAACTCTCTAAATATTGGTCTGACATGATGTACACATAACTCTCTAAATATAAGTCAGACATGATGTGGACACACAACTCTCTAAATATTGGTTAGACATGAAGTGAACACACAAGTCTCCCTTAATATTGGTCATACATGATGTGGACACATAGCTCTCTAAATATTGGTCAAACATAAAGTGAACACACAACTCTTCCCTTAATATTGGTCAGACATGGTGTGAACACACAACTCTCCCTTAATATTGGTCAGACATGACATGATCACACAACTCTCTAAATATTGGTCTGACATGATGTACACACAACTCTCTAAATATTGGTCAGACATGAAGTGAACATAAAAGTCTCTAAATATTGGTCAGACATGATGTGGACAAACAACTCTCTATTGGTCAGACATGATGGGGACACAAAACTCTCCCTTAATATTGCTCATACATGATGTGGACACATAGATCCCTAAATATTGGTCAGACATGATGTGAACATACAACACTCTAAATATTGGTCAGACAAGATGTGAACACACAGCTCTCTAAATATTGGTCAGGCATGAAGTGAACACACAACTCTCAAAATATTGGTCAGTCATGATGTGGACAAACAACTCTATAAATATTGGTCACACATGATGTGAACACACAATACTCCCTTTATATTGGTCAGACATGATGTGAACATACAACACTCTAAATATTGGTCAGACAAGATGTGAACACGCAGCTCTCTAAATATTGGTCAGACATGAAGTGAACACACAACTCTCAAAATATTGGTCAGACATGATGTGGACACACAACTCTCTAAATATTCGTCAGACATGAAGTGAACACACAACTCTCCCTTAATATTGGTCAGGCATGATGTGAACACACAACTCTCTAAATATTGGTCTGACATGAAGTGAACACACAACTCTCCCTTAATATTAGTCATACATGATGTGGACACATAGCTCCCTAAATATTGGTCAAACATGAAGTGAACACACAACTCTCCCTTAATACTGGTCACACATGATGAGGACACATACCTCCCTAAATATTGGTCAGACATGATTTGAACATACAATACTCTAAATATTGGTCAGACAAGATGTGAACACACAACTCTCCCTTTATATTGGTCAGACATGAAGTGAACACACAACTCTCAAAATATTGGTCAGTCATGATGTGGACAAACAACTCTATAAACATTGGTCAGACATGATGTAAACACACAACTCTCCCTTTATATTGGTCAGACATGATGTGAACAAACAACTCTCCCTTTATATTGGTCAGACATGATGTTGACACACAACTCTCTAAATATTGGTCAGATATGAAGTGAACACACAACTCTTCCATAATATTGGTCGTACATAGTGTGGACACATAGCTCCCTAAATATTGGTCAGACATGTCAGATGTGGACACACAACTCTCTAAATATTGGTCAGACATGAAGTGAACACACATCTCTCTGAATATTGGTCAGACATGGTGTGGACACATGGCTCCCTAAATATTTGTCAGACATGATGTGAACACACAGCTCTCTAAATATTGATCAGACATGAAGTGAACATACAACTCTCTAAATATTGGTCAGTAGGGGTGAAACAATTAACCGAAGTTTCGATGAACCTTGATTTTTTTGTTCGGTTCGATTTTCGGTTCTCTCAACCCGTATATTAGATCGGTTTCGATCTGGAATGTTCAGTATGTTATAAACGAAACCTAACAACTCAACCGCAGACAAAATGACCTGTGATTGCAGCTTAGTCAGTGCAAATTACATATATCCACTATAAACATTCCTGTTTAAGTAATCGCTCACTATAAAAGTCAAAATATTCACGAGAAATTGGCAAAGGAAGCTGAAAATTTTGTTTTGTGGGAGGAAATAACTCTTATGTAAACTTCCGGTTTTAGCAGTGTGACTAATTACTGCTAAAAAAGCAGTAACGAACAAAACCAACTAGGGACGTGTAAATAAATCCAACCTGCCTAGTTTGCCTCAAATATGGAACGTCAAGAGCTAATATATCTTAGATAGCTTTTGAACAGAAAGGATTATTTACAATTACTAAGATTTTCTTACACTTCCAGTTTGCTAAAAAAATCACTAAAATAAAGATCAGAGATGAGTTTTAAGCATCAGGGCTATAGTTTTTGGAGCAAATAAATCACTGGATTACTTTTTCCTATGGTAAAACACTGGAGAAGGCTTATTCACAGTTAAAATATTTTTCATTACTTATATACACATCATAGAATAAATATTGTCATCTGCCAAGCTGTCACTAATACAAAGGAGGCAAGAATGAATCGAATTGAATCGAAGCCCTTGGATCGCGTAACGTATCGAATCGTGAGGTAGGTGTATTGTAACTATCGTTACACCCCTATTGGTCAGACATGATCTGGACACACAACTCTATAAATATAAATATTGGTCAGACATGAAGTGACCACACAACTCTCCAAATATTGGTCAGACATGATGTGAACACACATCTCTCTGAATTTTGGTCAGACATGATGTGAACACACAGCTCTCTAAATATTAGTAAGACATGATGTGAACACACATCTCTCTGAATATTGGTCAGACATGATGTGAACACACAGCTCTAAATATTGGTCAGACATGATGTGAACACACATCTCTCTGAATATTGGTCAGACAAGATGTGAACACACAGCTCTCTAAATATTGGTCAGACATGATGTGAACACACATCTCTCTGAATATTGGTCAGACATGATGTGGACACATAGCTCCCTAAATATTGGTCAAACATGAAGTGAACACACAACTCTCCCTTAATACTGGTCACACATGATGAGGACACATACCTCCCTAAATATTGGTCAGACATGATTTGCACATACAATACTCTAAATATTGGTCAGACAAGATGTGAACACACAACTCTCCCTTTATATTGGTCAGACATGAAGTGAACACACAACTCTCAAAATATTGGTCAGTCATGATGTGGACACACAACTCTCCCTTTATATTGGTCAGACATGATGTGAACAAACAACTCTCCCTTTATATTGGTCAGACATGATGTGAACAAACAACTCTCCCTTTATATTGGTCAGACATGATGTTGACACACAACTCTCTAAATATTGGTCTGACATGATGTCACACAACTCTCTAAATATTGGTCAGACATGATGTGGACACAAAACTCTCTGAATATTGGTCAGATATGAAGTGAACACACAACTCTTCCATAATATTGGTCGTACATAGTGTGGACACATAGCTCCCTAAATATTGGTCA
>MJUU01013425.1:14878-31337 GCA_002080025.1 Modiolus philippinarum | reverse complement strand
AAACACCAGCAGTATAATGCCTTACAAAAATAAACACCAGCAGTATAAAGCCTTACAAAAATAAACACCAGCAGTATAATACCTTACAAAAATAAAGACCAGCAGTATAATGCCTTACAAAAATAAACACCAGCAGTATAATGCCTTACAAAAATAAAAACCAGCAGTATAATGCCTTACAAAAATAAAGACCAGCAGTAAAATGCCTTACAAAAATAAACACCAGCAGTATAATGCCTTACAAAAATAAACACCAGCATTATAATGCCTTACAAAAATAAAAACCAGCAGTATAATGCCTTACAAAAATAAACACCAGCAGTATAATGCCTTACAAAAATAAACACCAGCAGTATAATGCCTTACAAAAATAAACACCAGCAGTATAATGCCTTACAAAAATATCACAGAGTGCTCTGAAAGGGTAAGCATGATCTACTCCACAGCAAGTGTGTCAGACTGATAATTACTTTGAGTTGGCAAGGAAAAATGAATTATTTTACAAAAATGAGTGGGACTCTTCACTTCTACAAACCAAATACAGCAGAACTTCGATGGGTCAAACTGCAGTAACGTGAACACCATGGATGCCTCCAACCCTTTTTGTGGTCCCTTTGTTCAAGTTTAAACATAGATCGACCTCAATATCTCGAACACCTCGTTGGCTAGAACTGTTTTCAACGGTCCCGTGGGTGTTCAAGCCATCGAAGACTGTATGGCATCACTTACCACTGACCATGTACAATATAACATATTCTAGTGAATGCCCTGCAATGCAGCTTAATGACTCTATCTGATGTGCTATTCCATTTAACAGGAAAAACAGATTCTATAACAGATATGTTATTCCAATTAGTACATGAAATTTTCACAATAACAGTACACCAAAACCATGTTGGCACAATATCATTAAAATCCATATGTCCTGATAGATTCCATTGAGATATATAACTGTTTCTAAGGGCATTTGAAAAAAAAACAGTTTTAGGGAGAAAAATTGTGATGTTATAATTCCCTTCAAATAAAAGAGCAGCCCATAAATTCCTATCCCAACACCCTAAAAAACAAATATATAGAAAGTGTTATTCAGTCAGATTCAGGCATTGTTTTGGTAATTTCTCAGATTATACTTTACTTGACCTGCACTATATATTGTACTCCTCATTATCTTTTGCATATCTATGTCAAAATCATCTACAAACCACTGCACCTGACATTTTTTATTTCTTAACTATGACATTCATAAATGTATTAAAAGAACAATTCAGCAAATTATTCACAAGCTGAAGTTTTGTTGTCAAAAGATGTAATATATAACTTATTTTACTTTGACTGTGGTCCAATTTTCTTTCAGATGACGTATCACTAGTCCTTTCAAACAATATGTTTGCACTATTGTGCATTATCGTGTTAATATAGTTTTTTATCAGTCATTTCAAATATGTTATACACTTGTTGTGTTAGTATTTAACAATCCATATTTGACATCAATGTAAGTCACTTAGTTCATACTATACAGGGAGGACATGTCATTTTGGTTGGTTAAGGTCATTAGGACCAAATATATACATGTGCTCTACTACAATTAAATAGTTTTTAACAGTTTGTATCTTTGTAATCATAAACCTTTCATTTCAACCATTACTTCTAAAGCTTATTGTGAAAAATATTTTACTTTTAAAAACCCAGATTTATTTATTTAACAGTTTGAACAAAATATATTCTTTACTTCTTTTCTTCAAAATTACCTCCCCTGTTTAAAATTATCTCCCTTGGTTAAAATTGCAAATTTAAATGTTTTCTGATGAAATAACTACAATATTTTAAACTGACTGCCTGGAATGGTTACTCAGAATTCTCCTCCTTTACAAATGCAGACAAACAGCCACTGAACAATCATTAACTTTCTGATAATGACCTCAATTTTTGTTCTGTTTTGCTCATTGTAGCATTAACATTGACTCAATTGTCCTAAAGGGGATGGAAAGCTAAATGAAGAGACTCTTGATTATAAATAAGAAAGGAAGGCTTGAATCCCTTTGAGATAGGGCTAAATGAAAGGAAGGCTTGAATCCCATTGAGGTAGGGCTAAATGAAAGGAAGACTTGTATCCCTTTGAGGTAGGGCTAAATGAAAGGAAGGCTTGAATCCCATTGAGGTAGGGCTAAATTAAAGGAAGGCTTAAATCCCTTTGAGATAGGGCTAAATGAAAGGAAGGCTTGAATCCCATTTAGGTAGGGCTAAATGAAAGGAAGGCTTGAATCCCTTTGAGATAGGGCTAAATGAAAGGAAGGCTTGAATCCCATTGAGGTAGGGCTAAATGAAGGGAAGGCTTGAATCCCTTTGAGGTAGGGCTAAATGAAAGGAAGGCTTGAATCCCTTTGAGGTAGGGCTAAGTGAAAGGAAGGCTTGAATCCCATTGAGATAGGGCTAAATGAAAGGAAGGCTTGAATCCCATTGAGGTAGGGCTAAATGAAAAGAAGGCTTGCGGTAGGGCTATATGAAAGACAAGTCTATATATTATGAATGTATGACATATATGAAGGAAAATTGCATACTCATTGAACTTCATTTTAAAAAAAACATCTTGCGAGATATTTTTATATTATCAATTCCCCAGGTTGATTACTAGGACTGATCCTATTCCCACACCTTCTAGGCTATCTCAGCGTTCATGTCAGAATCTTAAGTCAAGTACTAGAAAGATAATCCGACTGATAAACCCTTGTTAATCTCTCACATTCCATGTAAATTTACATGTTGTTACAGCTAATACACAACAAGTATTTCTGTGTATTGCAGAACAGGTTGTTATGTTAACTGACAGAATTTTTGATAGGGGAATGTTTCTTTGTCTTATTTGTTATGTAAGAGAGCTAAAGGTTGTATACAAGTTTTACTACTTCCTAGATACAGCATCAGTCGGTATTTTGTTTTCAAATTTCATGAGTATTGTGTACTTAATTAATCAAAATATTAATATAAAGGGAGTACGAGTGTCAGAAATTTTGTAATTAGAATTAAAATTCTGATCTTTTCTTTTGAAGAGCACTGCTAATGGAACAACTTGAGCAAAAAAATTTTTAAAATCCATGTACAAGAATTTTTGAGATATAAGACATCAAAATTATAATGGGAAACAGTTCTCTCTAGAGTTTTCCTTCATTTATAGGCCTTTAAATATATGAAAATTTAATTGGAAGTTGATTAAATTTTATACACTATCTATTTCATGCATATTAGAGTGACCCATGACCAAGAAAATATAATTCATGTGCAAAAAATTTAACACTGTTTGAATGGATAAGCTCCTTGATGAACATGTACAAATAGAATGTTACAATAACGACTTTTTGGACTTTTTTACTACTGGAATATTTACTTTTCAAAAAACAAATAGTCTATGCTTGCTGTATCATTGAAAACTGCCATTTAACCTTCTTTTCATTCCCAATTCATTTATATTATATCTGAATGTCAACATATCTTATATCTCTCCCCAAAATCTAAAGCTCTTCAATGCTCTTTAGATGGTCTATCTAATCCTTAGACCATTCAGGTCAGATAGAATACACTTTCAGGTCAGATAGAATACACATTCAGATCAGACAGAATACACAGGACAAATCAATGATCAGATAAAACTTAGATATGGTAATGTCTAGGGTCAGTGATAGCAACCTTAGAGATAATTCTCTGGCTTTCAGGAGGTCAATTTGTCCACTTTCTCACACCTGCTAAGTACACCCTACTGTGGTCAGTTATAAGTAATAATGTAGAGAGCACCTGCAAATCACATCAAGGTTATTTGGAAATGGAACTGTTAAAACTTCTTTTATAATTATGAATCTTCTTTTATAATTATGAATTGGTGATAACATTTTTAGTTTGAATTAATAGACAGACATAATATTTAATCAAAAGATTTATTACTAATGTATTTATTTTATAGTGAATTTTTCAGTATTTTTAAACATAAATTCTTAACTTTTCTTTTTAAATTAAGATAAAATGGGACTTTGTCTGATACTTTAATACAAACAGCATTCTATTGTTTTCAACACAATACAATTGAACAGTGTTCCCTTTTACACCTATAGATAACTTGAATTGCTAAATTGGTTATACAATAGGAACTAGTAGACTGCTAAGTTCATAGGGTGCTAGTTTTTTCAATAAGGGAAGTAATTTTAATTTAGTATGGTGCCCTGGCAAAACCCACTCCTCAAATCATTGCTGAATGGTGAAATCATAAGCAAAAGTAAGAAAAGAAATTAAAATGATGCCAGTAATTTATATGTGTATAAGTTGTGGAAATGGCCATGAAAACTAAAGGTAACTTAAGTATTTTGTTATTTATACACTAATTAAAGTGGTCACACATAGTTTGTTAAAACTGAGATCCTATGTGTCAACAGGGTAAGTGTCCTACTATGTAGGTATCAGAGGTACAAATATACAGCAAAGTCTTAATGATTTTAAGATGTTTTTATAATGACATCGAGAGCTTTACTTCACAAGAATAAAATGAACATGCTTAATTTCAGTAGTTTAACAGGTCACTTCACAACTGACCACTTTACATCTTATATATAAAGGATATTACAAAATAAGGTGAAATATTCATAAGGGTAAATGAACTTTAATATATAATAAAAATTCAAATTAATCATGTATGAGAGTTTTCAATATAAATCAGAAAGGTAATTAAAAATGAAACTGAATTCAAAACTACTACACATTGTTCAGTGTCGATAATAGACCATACTTTGGACTAACAAAAAAACTACAGACATGCACTTTTAAATGAACATGGCAACACACTGTGAAAAACTACAGTACATTTTCACATAGACCAAAGTGTTTTACTAAAGTCACAAACATAATAAAATACTTTAAATATTGCAAAGTAGAGGGCTGGACTTAAAATATTAACATTGAATGAGAGAAGAAAAAGAAATGAGAGCCTGTTTTAATTTTGTTATAGCTGTCATTTCTGGTCCTCTGAGTTGTTGACACAAGGTGACGGTATGAATGGGACGATTCACAATATAGATCACATTAATACAATGTTACAGAATCCGCTGGCGACAAATATCCGTCACAAATATAAATACAGTCAATATTACTTCATACTTATGAATTAAACTCAAAGAAAGTTCCTCATTTTTCTCATGATTGTATAAATCTGGGTGTTTTTATGATTCCAATTTCACAATAAATTTTGTATACATTGAATAGCTTGCAGACAAATATTACAAGGATTACACATTCTTTATATATAAATATTAAATCTAACAGTACAAATTTTACACAGAATTTCCCAAGCCTCCCATCTAATATTAATAGGATATGGGGAAATGTAATAACTAAAATGTTAATCCAAGTACAATGAATCCCTATTTATATTTTTTTTGTAAATATCTACAAAATTATTGATAGACTACATGTACATTTTGTATAGATATTGTCTTCTGGTCATTTTGTTGGGCAATGGATGACGATATTTGTGAGAATATTATGCCCATTATCTCAATAGCCATATAGTATATAGCAATGAATTTTATCAAATCATGCGCTTAGGCCTTCTTCAACTTACTATGAATTTCAAGGAGACCATTATTATTTCCTGTCAAATGTTGAGGAGGAATTGCATTCTCCACTTCTCTTACTCATCTTTTCTCCACTCCTCCTAACTTTCTTTTCTTCACTTCTTACATCTATCTTTCTCCACTTCTCTATCCATTTTTTTCTCAACTTATCCTACCCTACTTTTCTTCACTGCCTCTATCATTCTTTTCTCCGTCTCTCCTTCCCCTTTTTACTCAACTTCTTTCTCATCCACTTCTCCTAGGTCCCTTTCATTTTTCTTTGCCCTATATTCCTTATTATGCAACCATATCAATTTTTTATCTGGTGTTCTAAAAATTGTCTTCGAAATTGTTTAAAGGTTCCATTTTTCCTAATTCTGCCCCAATCTAGAAGAGGATGTTTACCCTTTTCATGCCTATTTCTATGATAACATTCATTTTCATATCACTGAAAACTTCCAGTTATCAGTAATATATATAAAATACATTAAAACTTTTCTGGAGGTAGAATACTTGGCTAAAATAAGTCATCAGTGACCCATACAAGGGCAGACAACCCTGTATCTGATTTACATATGACTGTAGGCAGTCCATCAAAGGCCATAATTGGTTTGCACACCTGTAGAAATTTTGACACATCATAACAAAATCTGATCAGTAAATCAAGTCCTACTTCATAAATCTGTCACACAAATCATTTATATATATCTGTTTTTACATATTATATATGTATCTCAGTACATCTTTCTGTGTTTGTTCTACAATGGTAAAATGTTACATGAATGTGTGGACACAAAAAATACTGAGAGATGTAAAGACTGTAACTGGTTCTACTGAGTCCCATAAAATAGGGTTCACCTCCATTCCAAACCATTGGATCCACCAACCCACCATATGTCTGACTCTATTTGATTATTTCAAGGCCTTTACAGCTGATATAGCATTCCATCTTTGTGGGTTTTACAGGGCTTTTTTGCACTTTATTCATGAAGCAATTTACTGTTTAGATTTATCCATTTTTGAACAGGAGGAGACAACTAAATAAGTCAACTTGTGTCTTAATTTTTTTTCCTAAGTTTTAAGAAATTATATCCATCCATAAATCTAGAAATTGGTTAAACAGTCTAAAAGAACTGAACTTGACTATAAATGGTACTTATATACAAATCAAGCCCTTTTAGTACCCTGAATTAAGATGTAGTGTAAATCAAGCAACATATGAATATTTTGTATTAAATCACTGTAATTTACATAAAAGATATTACAAGTAGTAAATCTAATGGTATTAACATTATCACCCCTCCATAAGAAGATATCTTTAAAGGATTTTGGTGTCCGCATATAATTAATAAAACTGATTTATATGATTTTGATCCCTGAAGGCTTTTCCTTATCACAGCTGATGAATGTTTCCCTCATAAATAACCGAATACCTGTGTTTATTGCTGTACAGGTGTGAACTAGTTATAATAATTCATATTCATAAAGATAATACTTTCACTTGAAGTGGTGAACAGATATAGAAATCCTTTAAGTAGGAATAATACAATAGATTGCTGTTTGTAAAAATCTGATGGACATCTTGTAATTTCAAAAGGTAACAAAAATCTGGAAAATTAGATTTAATTTTAACACATTTATCCAGTTATGACTTTTCTTCAGATATAAAGACTCATAGCAACAATAATGAGCTGGAAAAATGTCAGAAATGTTATATTTACTTGTATACACTGTGGTGATATGGGTTTTGAAAAGCCTTAAAAAATTTAGATAGGCATAATATTGTTTTGCAGACAGATAAGCTGTATAATAGTGGTACTTTGTGATAAAACCTACATTAAATATCCTATCCTGCTCATATAAATCCTGACAACTTGGTCATTCAGTGGGATATTGTAAGGGGCTACTGAGTTCATTCTTGTCTGTATTTTGTATTTTTGGTTAAGCAAGAACAATCAAAATTTTTCAAACAAACTACAGGTTATTCTATTGCAACATTTATGTTACAGACAATTTGATTGGGCACTATCTACATGACTTGGAAGAAGTCGGGTTGTTTGACTGAATTTGAATCACAATAAAAGTACATTATTTGAATATTCCAATATAAAATGCATCAGCAGATATAGAAAATTAATCGCCACGAGGTAATGGCCGTAAAATAATGTGAAAAACAAGCTGGTTTACAGTGATGTACTGTGGGCAGTAAAATCACAAGTTGTAAGTCAGATTACTGGTCAAAAATTAACTGAGCACTATCTATAAATGTTTTTCACTTTTTCTTATCTTGTACACATTAATGAATTATTTATGATGTCCCGTCATTAATTTAGATAAAAAATAAGCACAAAAAATGAATGAAAAGGTGAAATAAATGAGAATTTGTCTGTATATTACAGTGGACAGAAAACATACTGTCTGAGGAATATAATTAATATGTCATTCAAACGAAGACAATATAGAGAAATCTATTTAGATTTAATTATGATAAACTGATGAGGTTGCTACTGTTCTTTACTGCATATCAATACTGTCTACTGCCCTCATGTCCCCCTTCCTACAACATTTCATCCCAAAAAATATACAATATAAAACCACAAACCAATACAATTACACAGTCAAATTATATCAAACCATACCCCCTAAACACCTTTGTTACAGTTATTTTAAGTTCAATGTACATGTATACATGAGGGTGACTGGTGTCTTTCTCATTCTCCCGTCCCCTCCAGTCTCCCTATCTTGGCCATCTTCTCCCTTCTCCCTTTTTTGTCTTTTTTCTCCATTATCCCACACTTTTCTCCTTTCTCCACTCTGTCTCATCTTTTTCATGTCCCCTTTCTCCAAGTCTTCTTTGACCCTGTCTGTTCCATCACAGATAGCTATGTCTATAATTTATGTATCATTATTGCCCAAAAATCAAAATATTTTCAAGATTTAAAGCCATCCATTTCAAATATTTCATTTCCAAACTGTCCAATAGACCTTGCAACTCCACCCAATTATAAGATTTCAGTGTGAAAACAACTCAGGTTTTACTTATATCAAAGATTGATACTTTCCAATTAAAGTTGAAAATCATCAATTAAACACTGTACATAAAAGAGAGAGAAAATAAAACACTTGTTATTACTTTAAATGACCACTTGAATCCTAGGACTTTATATATATTAGGATTGTCAAGGCTTGACATCTTTTTATTTGATCTATTTCAATGGCCTCCAAATTCTGACCATTGTATACATATGTTATAATAATTTATGCCAATATTGATAACAATAATATTTTATACTGTAGTGGTACAAAAGATGTTTTTATGAGTTTTTAAATAGCAATAATTTATTTACACACATTTTTGAAATAAATTGAAATTAAAATTTAAATATTCACACTTGCTTATAATAAACTGTGAGTGTTAGAAACACAGGTTTAACAAAGAATTACGAGTCGTATCTCAAGTTTTTTGTTCTCATTATCAAAAAGATTTTGCTTTTGACGTTAAGAATACATACAAAGCCACTGACCATCAAAACAGAAAACACAACATTGTTACAATCAGTAGCAGTTATGTCATGTATGTTGGAAGGGTGGTGTGGTGGGAGGGGGTTTTATCTAATCATCTGCTATGATTAATGAATAATTATCAAATCTTTATTATCTTCACAGAAAAGAGGAAATAGGAAAACATTTGATAGCAACATTTTAACAAACAAAATCCAAAAACAAGTTCACCATGTTCCAAACATGTTGATAAAAGTTGTACGCACCCTTCCCTTATTTCTCTCTTCTCCATGTGTTTATATGTTCCTATGTTAATAAAATGAAACTGTCTAAACAGAACTCAGGAGAACCCAAAACCTGACTTAAATGAACCAAAGTCAACCAACAAACTGTCTAAATTGAACCCTGAGTAACCAAAACCTGTCTTTAATGAACCCAAGTCAACTGAAAATACTGATAAGTAATGAAGGGATATGGAGTAAATGCACATTAGACAGTCTCTATCAATACACTGTAAAACAAAGCAATGGAACAATGCTTTTATTGCTGATCTTCATGATGCCTAAAAATATCTGTCCAAACTGAACAGTAAAACAGAACCTGACTTAACTGAACACTCGCTAACAAAATAAAAAATCTAAACTGAAAGCTGGGTCGAATAAAGAAAATGTGTCCATGGGACAAGGATGCCCCTGCCATACAGATTTTGGCAAACAGGAAGTAGATGAGTGACGGACCTGAAAAGGGAAGACACTGTACAACTTACCATACCAAAGCTTCAGACCAAATATCAAACCATTCCTGCATACACAAGCTGAGAAATCTTTGACGAAGATTTCGGACGTACGTACATACGTCTACGGACGTACATACGTACGGACAAGGATAAAACTTAATGCCCCCGTCGCCTAAAGGCAGAGGCATAAAAAATAACTGGTCTAAACTGAAATCTGAGTAAACCAAAACTGTCTAACCAGAACCCCAAGTTAACCTCAAAACCTGTCTAACTGAACACCAAGTCAACCCCAAAACCAGTCGAAACATTTCAAAAGACTCACAAACTATATAAAATGGATTTTGAGTAAACCAAAAACTTGTCTAAACCAAATCCTAACCACAAGTTAACAGAAAACTTGTCTCTACAAAAGTTGGGTTCTTACAGACAGGTTCAGCTATAACAAGAAGAAATCGCACTTTATTATACAGCTGAGTTATATCATTGTATTTTATATATTATGTCAAAATACAAAGTAATTGATGGACTTGGTTATTTATAAAGGATATAGTCCTACATATAATTACTTTTATGAAGTACCTGTAGTAGATTTAGAGTACTTCATATGTACAAGTACTCTTTGTCATCAGTTAAACACAGTAGGCTACTTTTTATACTTAACTACCCACAAATTTCCATCCCAGCAGTGTGTCTAATACTACAAAATTCATCATGTAGAATTCTAATTTATTTTAAATAACCGATTTTAAATCTCTTTGACTTAATGAAAATCTCAACCCAAGTATGGTAGGTATTAAATCAGATCAAATTCTGTCATGAAAAAAATAACGTTTTGATTCAAATTTTTATACAATTTTTCCTGTGTGTTCTTATTATTGGTCCTGCATTTTTATCTTGACACTTGCCACATTTTTATGAGTTGGAAATCTTTTATAATTTTATGATTTTTCAAATCATTTTGAGCAATTATGGTAATTAAGATAGTTGGAAATGAGTTGTTTACTCTATGCCGTTCAACGTTTTACTTGACACATGTCCATTAAATAGACATGTGTCGAGTAAAAATAATATGGTAAAGCAACAGAAGCAGAATACTGAAAAAGAACAACACAAATTATCATGGAATTACATAAATCAAAATCCATGGCCAAAGCAAAAAAAGAAAACCAGAAGGCCAAAAAAATACATTTTACAAAATATATTTGCCATTTTCTCGATGTTGCGAAAATTGCATACAGCAAAAAATCATTTAAATGAGACTAAATGAAGCAATTGAAGAGACATCACGATTATTTCACTCCGCAAAAATAAAATCCAACAATTTTAAAAGAAAACATGAAATTAACTACCGGCTAAAATCACTATTAATAAGGTACATTTCGAACTAAAGCACTCAGAGTGCAAAACTTAACACCTTTAAAATATATCTATAATAGCCTTTCATTTATTGATAATCCCTCATTAATTCTATTTCATTTTGTACAGAAAAAACATCAAATGTACAACGGCCCTGCTGGGAAAATAATTTTACTTTATAAAACACACTTGAGAATGATGTAAAATTAACATAAAACGAAGGATTTTACAGAAGTTCATTAGTTAATGGGTCGTTAGTTCCTGATGAAGAGATAAAAACATTGCTGTAGGAATAAAGATAAAATATATATCAGATAACCTACAATAGGTACCTATCTGCTCATTGAACTTGACCAGTGTTTTGGTGATAGTAAGTAACTCTGGCTATGATAGTTTCAAAATTTGATTTTTCAGGATTTTTTGTTGTCTTTTTATTTTTTATTTTGCTTCATTGTTTCTCTAAATTTATTTGTTATGTTTAAAAACATCGTTAGGAGGGGTACTGACAAGAATATATAGCCACTGAAACAGATCGGAGTCTTCTGTACAAATACTACTACAATAATTAACAACCATGTCCAAAATGTCCAAAATATTCTGTCCATTAATTGATCATTCTCTTACATACTTTATATTTACACTTTTTACCCCCTTTTGCTTAAGAATCCTCCAGTTGATTATAGCCAGGAACGTAGACAATACACCCGACCTATCTGTTGTGTAAGTGATTATCACCCAATGTAAAGGTTTTAATGTTAACATAATTAGGGACTGCTCATATCTTAACAACAACCTATTACAGTTTTATTGAGTAATGATGGACCATTGTATTGTCCAGAACAACAGGGAAAACTCAATAACATACCAAATAAATGTCTCCATTGACAACTATAGCCATTAATTATAGTGGTAACCAAATTATCTATATTCTTTATACTGGACATTGAACCAATGTATCATCAAAAATGGTCATTTAATATCTTGTGACACTTACAGATTATCTATTTACTGTTAAAGTATTTAAATTAATAGGCTATCTGTAATTCTTCCATTGAAGTCATGCCATATTTAAAAATATCCTAAATTATCATCCATACCCACTAAATTTTTTTAGCCCACAAAAAATGTTGCATTTTTAGCTCTTTTTTTATCAATTTACTCCAAAAATACGGCATTTTTATTATAAATGAACAACAAATATCTCTCTGCAAGTCAATCCTTAAATTTTAATCAAGGCGGATAAAAATCTAGGAATTTCTTAAAATTTTATGGCCTTAAATAAATTTCACAGGTAATTGATCGTTCCTTCACACTGTTGACCAACATTTACTGGCTAGCAATTTACTTTGCTAAATTTCCAAGGAAAGAAAACATTCTAAATGTTATAAGCAACTAATTTTTATCTCGAAGCCATGAAATGGCTGGAGAGATATTGATATGGCAAGAAAAAATCACGTGCCCCGCATGAGGCTTCAAGCCTATTAACAGCTCTAAAAGATGATCTTCGTGCTTCCGATAAAATATAGTGCGCTAGTTTCTTTCAAAATCGTATACATTTAGTATTTAAGTTATATTTCTACATTTTCTTGAGTTGAATACAGTGTTGTTTTAATAAATTGAAAACAATATGCATGTTTATCAAATTACTCGTTTTTTTATATTGCGTCTCGGATCAACGAACTTGTCGCGCAGTAATTTGCGAGATGAAAATAACATTGTTTACCTGTGACAGTGCATATATTTATAGCAATGAAACCAACATGCGAAATCACACTATCCGATTATTTTCACGTATTACGGAATAACTTAATACATGCAGACGTATGTAGCAGTTCTTTGGATGACTACGAAGTTTTGCCACATGTAGATTTTCAGGGCTTCGAGATTCAGCTCCATTGGAGCTTTGATTATGATTCATTACAATGGGATAATTTCATAAGAATTATCTTTGTGATATTTAATTTTCACTATTCTAAATTAATTATTTATGAAAAAAAAATTTTAATTCATTAATTTATTTTATATAAAGTGATATTTTGATGCTTTATTTGATATCCTTTATATCCAACTCCTTGGAAATGGTATCTAAATCATTGTAAACAAAAAATTTACTTGGCTTAGCCTTGATTCTGATACAGAAAGAAAATGTTTAGTGCTTCAATGAGAATGGAAAGTGAAATGTAAACTTTAAATGTATTTTACATCAATATAGAAGTTACAAAGTGGGTCAAAATTAAAAATTAACACATTCCAATTTATCATTCATTGAGACGTCAATTCATTCTTCCAAAAGAAATGTTTCTTTTCATGCAACATAAACCTGTATATTAAAACATCCCGATGACACAATTATCAACCATCAAAGACAATGTTTATATTTAAGATCTGTAAAAATTATAACTTTATAAAAGGCCACATTTTAAAAAGCTTTCTCTTGTAATTAATATCTACATTTGATCAAAATATCAAACAATGTTACAGAGCATTGGTTATGCGTTATTTCTGTGGGTAAATATTATCTACTGAAAAAAAATAAACTCATAATGGTAAAATTTCTTCTATCTACTTGTGGCTATTAAAATATCAAATAGTAAAGATTTACTGAAAGACCGAGTCAGTTAAAAAAAAGTCTCTGGTATCCTAGACCTATTGCTGTAAGAACTTCCCAACTTCTCCAGTCAAAGTAAAAGATCAACTATGCAATATAGTCTCATTAAAAAGCATTTTGGCATGGACTATATGCGCAAGTCCTGATAATATCTAGACCTTTGTAGGTTCATGTTATTTATAGTCAATGTTTTCAAAAAAAAGGACTTATGTATTTTTAAGAAAAAATTCTGAATTCCAATGAAAACATTGACAGCTTACATGTATGTTGAAGGACTCACTAAATATACATATTTCTTCTTTGTTAAATAAAAACATTTCTACCATGATTGATGATAGAAATCACAAAAAATGTAAAATAAAGTATCAACAAAAGATAAAAAACAACAACAACAACAACAACAACAACAGGACATCAATGAGGATAGAAAACAACACACATCTGGAAATGACCAAGTTTTTAACCATCTACTAAATACATGTATGTCAAGACTCTCTTTAGGTTCTGCTTATAACTGAACTGACTCAACTAACTTATCTCACAACAATGTAACCTACTGTTTGAAAAAGACTATTAGATATTTTAAATTTCTTTTGTCTACTGCTTTTTAACAATGCACAATAAATTCTTGTCAAATTCATTCATAAAAAGTATTTTATCTATATATATTGTATTTATGACAATAACTTTGGAGAAAATTTTACTTACAGTCTTTCTAAATTGGGCATTTCTGAAAACAATCCATCTGGTATATTCTCTAATTTATTCCTATCAATCCGTCTGAAAATAAACAAATAATAAACTATACCCAGTTAATCAGTACTTAAATTGTAGTAGGAAAAAAAGTTTGCATTGTATATTGTTGTACACATTAAAATCTTTGTCCTTTATGCTTAACCTGTAAAAGATTACAGATATGTCCTTGGTCCTGTACTGTTGATTTAAGGTAGATCTACACTAATACACAACACATTCGAATGGCGCATTTGCGAAACAGAAGTCAGATGCGGAATTGACTTTAATTTTCAAGCGGGAATATTCCTTTATTGGCTCTCAATTGTGACGTCATAAAAGATTTTTCATACACTTTCCTGTACATACATGTATTCCTGTACATACATATCGTCTGTTTCATTAACTATATAAAATATTTCTCTTAATCAAATGGTAGATATAGATTTTTTCAGCTCAACATATTATTGAAGTACATATATTTTTATATATCAAAAATTTTTAAAAATTTTCAAAGAAGCACACTGAAAGAAACCCCATCAAAATCCAATAAACACATGTAATAAAGATTCTACAGCTATATTTTACATATGTGAAAAAACCCAATTTAACACTTTTTGGCCCTTTTTAAAAAACGGGTGGGACCACAATGACCAAAACTGATCCAAGCCTTCCTTTTGTGCCAAGGAACATTGTCAGAGTTCGAAAAGGCTAATTTTCAGCAGGGCAGGCTAATATTTTCAAAAATTTGTTTAGCTATATAGCAAATATTCTAAGATATTGAATTCAGGGCTGGCAACATTTTGCAACGAGTTTCCTACCCTGACATTGTATTAAAATTTCATAAGGAATGATCAACTGGAACTAAACTTATTGACCAAAAACAAAAGTGTCTACAGACGACAACGACAAAGACGATGACGACGGCACCATACCATTATACGAACGCAAAAAATTTTAAGGTCGTATAAAAACTGTCTGATATTCATATGGAAGCTAAATAAAAAGCATGTTCTCACAGTTCCTTATATATTCTTTGTGAATATCTGAAAAATACTGAATTTGGCCTGATTTTCAAAGCCTGATAACAGGAGAAGATGATAAGTGACATATCAGTCTTATTTTATTTTTTGAACAAATGGACTTTAGACCTACAAAATACCTTAAAATAAAAAAAATTCTATCTGATATTATTATTAGGCTCGATCTACCTTAATGTAGCTTTTCCTTTGTTGTAGGTTTTTCTGTTTTCACAATTGTACATGGTATTGTTGGTTGATACAAGTAGACAATCTTATGCTTGGATTTTTATCTCGACTGCTTTTGAGTCTCACAACTTTGACAAGTAAAGAAGAACTACTCATTATTAGTCATGCATGTGAATGTAAGAAAAATATAAGAAATCACCAATTGTTTGAAAAAAAGTTTATAATTTGTTTGGCTGTAAGAGACATCACAAACTTTGACCGCTGAAGTTACACCTACGGTGCAGCAACATGGGACCAATAACAACATTCAAAACTTTTTTCTCTTGAATTTGCAGGTCAACCGGTTACTCGCCGGTTAGAAGGGAGATGGATGCTTGTATGTTCCAGTAATGAGCTGATGGCTAATATCAGCAACTGTCAGTTTAAGAAAGTCAGTGTTCTTCTCATATATTTTCAGCATAACGGAAGTCGTGATACTAAAAGTCGGTCCAAGTCCGGATGTAAACACGTTCCTATTTTGGCCGTCAAAATGTCTAATCACTTTGATTTTAAAATGCCTTTGGAATTTTATGCAGGTGTCATGAAGATTTTTGATTTGTTATTACAGTATCTTACAGATCTTTTGATGTTAATCTAATTACTATCTACAATATTGATATGGATAGTCTCCCCTGAGGCCAAACAAATCATAGTCGTAAATTTGTCAAAAAATTAAATTGTTTTGATT
>MJUU01013424.1:65217-90363 GCA_002080025.1 Modiolus philippinarum | reverse complement strand
AGTGATGGCAAAAGCTCACCCTGGCTATAGCCAGGTGAGCTAAAAAGCGATGATCCAAGAAAAAGGTCACTAAAACACAGTGAAAGGATTAGTAGGTTGTGAAATTGGTTTTTCAGAGCTTTGAAACAGACCACAAAGAAAGTCAAGTTGACGAACGATGCAATTCCAATTGCAACCACTTCTGTAACGATGATTGGATGGTGGCGCGTGATAAATGCGATATCATCCATTTGTGTTGCCTGAAAAAAAAAACCCAAAAATTATTTTAATAAAAACTCCAGGAGAGTAGATTCATATACATTATTGCACCCTAGCATGATCCATAATGACTTGGTTTATGTTAAAAAATGGATGACAGGAACCACCTACAATTGCCGAAAATTATAATTACATGCAACAATTTGCAAGGGAATTACATAAGAAAAACACGTATAAGACAAAAGACAAACGTAGACAACGATAGGAACTCGGGACAGACGGACTTGGTACCGGCACTAGCGAAAGCCAGCGGTAGGGTTAAACCGGTTTATAGGTTCCCCAACCTACCCTTTATCTGTCCCGTTTCCCTATAGTTTAAAACATAAGTGTATACTTGAATGCTGATTGTCAACCCTCCAGAGGGTTGGCTTTAGATTTCTTACAATTTCATGTGCTTCCATTTGATTAAGACCAAAGCCTTCCACAGTCCGGAATCATGTGATCTACATTGTAGTTATCTTAATGACACGCCTATAGGTGATCGACAGGTAGATGTAATACAAGAGAGAATTAAATGTGCAATATAAGCCTGTTATCTGAACTGTAGAACTTATTTGCAATTGAGTATATGCAGACATTGCAAAGCACCTAAAAATTTTAATCCTTTGATGTTGGCAAAGACACAAAGGTTAGGATAATATGTGTGTAATTTAATACCCTGGAAATGATCATCGGAGGCCAATATACATGACAATACTTCACGAATGGTGAATACTAAACAGTTATAGCCTTTGTATAGGTCAATACGATGTCATATCGACCTGTGAAATGCATATCGGCTTGAGGTTGTATCGACCTACCAGAAAGGCTACAATTGTTATATTTTTAATTGAATTGATGCACATTAATTGAAAAACTTATGTCATTACTGCATTCATCATGAGTCTGTAATCTTTAAGACTCTACTCTGAAATCTATGATGATTTTTGACCAAACCTTTCTAGAACTATTGGTTTGACTTTTCTTCTGTAGTGCGACAGTGTTCCACCTACTGACTAGGCTACTTTAGCTAGCCGGCAGATTAACAACGAGCACCCCTTGACCTATCTTTCAACATTCTTTTTCCCTCCTTCCCAGATTGTGGCCATGGAGTTAGTAGTTTACCTATGGTGGCTTTTATTCGTATGTTTATTATACTATAGGAAAAAGGGATAGAAAAATGGGGAGTTTCGGGTACCAAAAACGGTTAAACCCTACCGCTGGTTTTGTTTGTGCCGGTGCCAAGTCCGGTTGTCCCGAGTTCCTATCGTTGTTTTCGTTTGTCTTTTGTTTAATTTGTGTTTTTCATGTGTTTTTTCCTGGCAACTTGCAGCATGTAATTGTAATTTTCTGTCATTTTGTAGATATTTCCTATTATTCCCTCTTTTTTCATTCTAGTTTTTAAATGTTCAGTTGTATGCTTAAGTTTTTAAATATTAAGATGTTCTTACATATATTTCCTACATTTCAAAAATTGCTTTTCAAAGGCAATTATTTTTGCCTGCACATCATAAAGGAAAAAAAGATGATACAAACTAGCAATTTCTCATTGAGCATTTTTCTAAATAACATTGCCATTAATATAACAGCAATACATTAGATTATGTAAAATCTGCAATTTGCTCAAGCATGCCAACACAAAATTCCCACTCCAAGTTTACATTTGTACTGGTCACAAATACAACAATCGAAGTTTTAATGACCTTTTTTGCAACAAGAACAGGAAATTACATTTTGAGTGATTTTTAGCAACGTGAAATATGCCCCATGCAATCAGTCGTTTTAGATATCCCGTTTTCGTGTAACTTCACATAATATAGAATGTCATATCATTATGTTCTGGTCAATAGAATAGTTTGGAGCACCTGATGATACCTCAGTTTTTGTAGGGGTTCACACTGCTAGTGCTTTAGTTATGTGGCGTTCTTGATCATTTTTGTTTATTTGTTTTGTCTTTGTCATACTGTCTAAATTCATGTTGGATATGAATTGTCGTGATTTTGAATTTATGATTTTAGAATTTCCCCTTTGCTCGTTCTTGCTTCGGTATTCGTTTACCGATGTATTGGAATAGTTTGAAAAATATCTAATTAATAATATGATTAGATTAAATCATTGTGTTATGTGAGCTCGGAGTGCTGAGATAAGGTAAATCTTTAGCCTTTCAATATGACAAGCTACAGTTGGATGCAGTCATAACCTCTCATGAAGTTAATTAGAACCGTTCAGAAGAAATGTATACTCCTGCAACTATAATATGTCATTTTAATGATAGATATTGATATATTTAGGTAGAATTAAACACTGAATTTAACTATAAAAGGGTTTCTACTTACCGTATAACGAGTAATTTTCGCGAGGATCTAATTTTTGCTATATTCGCGAGGTATCTTGATGCGGGAAAATAAAAACTCGCAAAATTAAAGTCAGTATATCTTTATGCATATATTTCCCTTACACAATTTGCCATTCGCGAAAAAAGATGACCGCTAAAATTAAATACCCATCTTCGGAGAACGAATCGCGAAATTTGGCAACCGCTAAAATTACCCGCTATACGGGTAATTTTATGGAAAATTCGTCAGAAACATAGTATATTTCGGACTTCAAAGATAGCAAGCGTATGTACGCAAAAAACAGAATGACATGGTTGACTAAAACTGGTTTGACGAGTGTGAAAAAAAATAAATTGAAGAATGAGTTTTATATTTATGAACAAGTTAGGATACGTATTGTTAAATTTATTATAATATTTATATATTTTTCAAAAAGAAAATAAGTCTACAGAAACGTCAATATTGAATAATTTGACCTACCTTTAAGATTGAACTGAATTTAAATCCTTGTTGTGTAAATCCTATTTTAGCAATTCAAAGAAATGTCCATTTTTTTCAAATATTGTTTTTTACTCCTGCGTCACTATGCATACATAACAACAATAATGGACTTCTGGTGAAATTGGTAATCGAATTGTCGTCTTTTGTATGATTACCAAAGCCATGGTGCTTTGACACGCGTCCGATGAGTTGGACATAATTAATGTGTGTATTTATTGAATGGCCCTTAATGACTATTAATGACCGCTAATCCGATTAAAAAATGAATGATTTGACAAAAATAAGACATCGGTGATTTCATATCAGAAATGATTTGTGTGCACGGTCTAACGATTCAGCTAAATTACTTTGGTATAAATATGGGTCACCTGCCAAGCAAATCCTTGAAAAAGAACTTCCCTTTAACGCCCATGGTAATTTTTCCACATGCGTCGTAATTAAATAGCCGTCAGTTAAAAAGTTCGTAAAGTTAATGGTGATTAGTCACTTGTACACATGATGTGAATGCACTGACATTCAATAAAAGTAAATCCTCTCTCAACGATATTAATATATACAAACTTCCATGGGACAAACTTAGGGACCGACCATTTAACCTGAAGGGGGGGGGGGTTATGGTTTTTTTTTCTAGACAGAAAATTTTTTTCGCGCTTCGCGCGAAACAAATTATTTATTTTTTGCATGCGTATCAACGAAATATTTTTTTTCAAAATTAACATTATTTTTTTGGGCAGAAAGCCTCATTCAGAACATTTTTTTTCATCATTTTGGCAGCCAAAATATTTTTTTCACATAAAATCAGATCCAAAATATTTTTTTAGAAAAAAACCATAGCCCCCCCCCCCCCTTCAAGTTAAATGGTCGGTCCCTTAAAGGGGGCAATCTGACATGTGATGTACATCTCGATCTGGTGCACTTGTCGAAAACGTTTCATTGATAGTTCTGAGATGAGGTTCCACAAACAAGACATTAAGAAGTACTGACGTACATGTATTGGTCAGCTAATAAGTGACAATACAAGTTGGAGTCGACTAGGATAAAAAGACAAAGGCAAATCCTACATGAACTCAAGACATAATATTCTCGACTTTGTTCAGGTAGGAAAGTTTAGCTAATGGTGGATTAAATTTAAATTAAATGATGCAATGAACCTCCCTTATTAATGTAGTTAGTCATATCATTTGTATGGGAAACATGCAGCACGCAGAGATGTTTACCACTACGGATTTTCCGTATTTTTTTACGGATTTTTAAGTACAAATACGCACTACGGATTCACATTGCAAATGTTTACTCAAAAACCTGGAAATGAAACATACCTATTTCCCGAAATTGGGCAATCACTGTTAAAGAAAGCTTCCGATAGAAAAAACAACGTTCTTGAAAGAGCACAGTTTATATGTCTTTGCCAAACAATGCTGCCGGGCGCCTCCTCAGGTTGTGTATAGCGAAATGCTCTGTCTATGCGGGGTCTTTAGTTCAAAATTCGAAAAGCACGCAAACCATACGAGACAAACTGAGTGCAAACGTCACATCCTATGAGTATAGAGACCCCATCTATGTTTCTAGTACACAACTGACCCATTGGGGTCGTATATAAGGAAGGATAAATTTCCTGTCCCTACTCATTTTTCAGTGTCGATCAAAACTCGCTGCCTTATTTATCAATTCCTTTTTCATACCTTTCTTGTTGTACTTATATTTTATTTGAATTCATTACTTTGACCCCTTATATAAAAAGGCAGTCTCGCTAGGGGTCGCACAGAAGGCTTAATTTCCTGCCCCTACCCAATTTACCATTTTTCCAGTGGCAATGGGGTAGACAGATTATAGCACAGAAAGCCTGACCGCAAACCATTGTAGACAAACTTTGTGGAGAAATGTTATGCCGCAAGCAGTTGCAGTTTAAATACCCCTTCTGTATTTCTCGTATAAGAGTAGACCCACCAGGGGTCGAATGGAAGGCTAAATTTCCTGTCCCTACCCATTTCCAGATTTCCTTTTACTTTTGAAGTATTTTGTTTTTATCTATTTACAGCTGAAATATTGCACACTGGACGTAAAACCAGAGACAAGTATCTATATGTCTCTGGTAAAACTCAATCAGTCAATCAAAACAATGATGTTGAAAAAAAACAGTCGATAAAATTGACGAAATGATCCCCATAGCTAATACGAAAAAAAAATATATCACTTTTGTTTTATATACCGGAAAACATTCTCAAAATATGGATGATAACGGACACATTGCTGCTTGAAAACTCGTACCGGTTAAGAGAGGTGCACGAGACCACCATTGTTGTCCCTATTTGTTTTTTATAACGAACCTTGAAAGAAAAAAATCGCATCAACTCAAACCAAATGAAATTTTACTTGATCTTCGAGTAAAAAAATATAAAAATATTAGAAAATTCTACCGTTTGGGATTTTTTTATTCAACTTCAAACAGACATACCATCAGTTATAAAAGCAGATGTCTTCCGAAATGAGTGGTCTCGCACAGTGCAGAACAAATTAAGCAACACCTCAAACGAAGAGCACGGATTGTTTACATAAATGGCTAATGCATGTATTTGTTGAGATTTTATGTGATGTGCATATACTCCATATCCTTTCGTAGTTTGTTTATGAAGATAAGTGATTGACCATCTAAATATCTCACAATTTTTCATTTTTTTTAAATCCTTGAAATATTATAAAAATCCTTGAAAAACCCTTAAAATACCCTTGAATTTCATACGAGGAAAAGAGTGGCAACCCTGATCCGGGTTGTGAGTCCCGGATCATAACACACGTTTATCTCCTATATGTATTCTCATAAACATAATTTTGCTTAGCAACATCGAGAGGCTTTTATTGTTTGAATCACAAGCGATAAACAGGCCACTGATCAGTTCTAATGCAACATGTCTGTCAGTTATTGTTTGAATCACAAGCGAAAAACATGCTACCAGTGAGGTCAACAGAATGACAGGCGATGATCAACAGAGCCAGCCTTTGTTGTCCGGAGATATTTTCACTGTTCTCATGGTTCTCCATATACTTGAAGCGGCCTTTATAGCAAGGAAAGCTGAGTCCGGAAATACCGCTCAACAGACCAAAGCTACAGACTCTAGCTCAACTGCAGAACTGGAAACCACCGTTCCATCCATTGACGTGGACTTGCTGGAAACACCAGAAAAGGCATGTCAGATAGACAACAGCTACGAAATACCACCTAAACCAGGCAAATACATTCCGACATCTCCTGATGACGAGACACAACCGAAGGAAGGAATGGTACGGAAAGATGTCAAGCCCAAACCCCCGGTCATTTCCAAAATAGTATAAGACAGAGATAGCTGTGTGTATGTCATGAAGGTACATAGAGAAAACAGATTGATAGCTGCTGATGTAGATGACTATAGAATCGTACGCTAGCCACTTACGGAAAGACACAGACGGAGAATTCTATGCAGGGAGATTGAAAGAACTTTGGAGATGGCCAGACATCCGGAACAGAGAAAACTTCTTGTACAGTGAGAAACACCTAGAAGCTGTGCAAAGACTAGAACAGGTAAACAATTTAAATGTTATGAATCTGTAATAAAGGGCGAGATAAGCCCAACCCTATTGGCCTGAACCTTCACTTTTCGTTAATGTTGCTAGCTCCCCTTTAACCCAAACCGCCTTAGAAAAAAAAAACACGTTTAAATTTGTCTGGGTTGGTAAGACCCAATACTGCAAATTTGCACTTTATTAACAATAAAGTTAAGTATATCCCATCCATACCAATTCCTAATAATGTCTAAGGATGTTTAATTACATGCACATTGGTTATATTTAACAGAGAAAAATGATCAGGCAGTGAGTCTTGCATTGTCTTTGTTCACTCCACTGTCCGTCACTTTGAATTTTTGAGTTTTGTTAACAACATTTGTAAATTTGTACTTGTATTTGGAAATTTACTTCACAATGGATCATAATACAGGTGATTCCGACTACGAGGACGTCGCGGAAGAACTGTTAGTCGATACGGACTCGGAGCGTGAATCTAAACGTAAGGGTGTTGTTTCCCCTCCTGTTTAATTTACGCCAACTTCTTACAGTTCGGCTGTAAAGACCCCTGCAAATGTCTGTCAGAGACCTAGTCCCACTATTATGATGAGCCAGGTCCAGAATGCAAAGCCAATCAAACCAGTACAAAAGCATGTAATAATAATAAAAGGAGTATATAAAGTCCTTGTAAAAGAAAACCCATTAGAAATTCAAAAAATTAGACAAAACCATAGGGGTGGCAAAAAATGTAACAAGTACTAAATCAGGATCCGTAGCAGTAGAATGTGTTGACATTACTCAATACAATATGATTAAGAGTTTGAGTACTTTTGGAGAATACAGGTTAAGGTGTGACCCACCAATTGCTAATATTAACTCCCAGGGTTGTATTTATAATACCCCAGTAGATTTTGATGAAACAGAGCTGCTGGATACTCTGTCTTTCTACAAAGTAACTAAAATCCAAAGGTTGACTTACTATGGAAAAAATTAGGGACAGCGAAGTGCCCTCTAAAACTGTCAAACTGTACTTCAGTACTCCTGAACTCCATGCATTTGTTACAATAGGATTAAGGATATATAAAGTTAAGCTCTTTGTCTCAAAAGCTGAACAGTGCTATAAGTGTCAGGGTTTTAGGCATTTTACCAATGAATGTAAAACGAATATAACATGTTTGAAGTGTGGTGAATGGCATGATATAAAAGATTGTAAGGCTTCTGCCCCAAAATGTGTCAACTGTAAAGGGGATCACATGTCAAATGACAGGCTATGTCCTAAAGGAATTGAAAAGCAAGCACTCGTTAAAAAGGTAAAAGAAAGCAAAATAACTTACAGAGAGGATTCTCTTGAAATTAAAAAGGAAAGCAAAAAAAAAAAAACTTAATAAAACAAATCAGCAAAGTAGTGTAAAAACAAAATCTTCAGCCCGACAAGAGTCATCTAGCACTCAGAAAACATTTAAAAGATCTGTTACTGTGAAATACACTGACTTACTGGCTATGCTCACTTCTATATTATTCAGAATGCATAGCAGTTGCAATCAAGAAATGTTTAGTTCAGCGGAGTCAACATTAAATTTTCTCTATAAAATGGTAAAAAATTGCTTTGACTTGGAAGTGGATTTTCAACAAGTCATTGAAACCACTTACCAGGCTCTGAGGGTAACCCCTGATGTTTAAATATGGCCCTTAGTTTACTTTTCAATTATACTAGTGTCGATTATCTGTATGACATTATGGTGTATTTAGTATTTTTTATGTATTTATTTAGCTATGACTTGTTCATTTACCATACAACATTGGAACTGTCGTAGTCTCAGTAAAAATGGCTCTGAATAAGTATGGCATTTTAGCCAACAAAATCAATTACCAAACGTTATATGATATCAAGAAACATGGTGTCATAAAGAATCTGACCATCCTAGTATTGAAGGATATTTTCTAGCTGATAACTCTATACGTCAAAATAAACAGGGGGAGGAACAGCTATTTATGTGCTAAAAATATAGCTATCTTTTACAAAACCGCCGTGCGCGGTCCCGGCTGAAGAATAGGCCCGCAGCATCCTCTGAGCTTGGAGTATGAGCCATCCTAACAGAGGACCCCGAGGGAACCCCGGGATATTGAAATAGGACCCATTCCGTGGTTGTGCGGGATTAATAAATACACAACCCATCTTTCGGATGGGATGTAAACTCAGGTCCACGTGTTGGAAGAAATGCCACGCTTCCTGCACGTTAAAGAACCCTTGTAGCAAGCTCTTTTTGGGGTGGTCCGTAGGTGATCGGCTACAAGGCTAAATTCCCCGCCCTTGACGATTTCACCCTACTTTTCCAGTGGCAGTCAGAATTTCCCGTCCCATGGCCATTTCCATACCCCAAAGTGATTATTTATCAACAAACTTGTTCTCGTCTTGATATAGCTGAAATATTGCTGAGTAGACGTTAAACAATATTCAATCAATCAATCAATCTTTTACAAAAAATAGTGTAGACAGTAATCTAGAAATTTCTAGTCAATGATAGTACATGTATTTTAAATATTGTCAATGTATATGATGCTGCATCTTCTACAAGTTTAGAGAGTATAACAGCATTTTTAATGGTTTGTCAGGCAAATTTATCACTTGCGGAGATTTTAATGCTCATCACCCACTGTGGGTTGGTAAGCACACAGATCATAAAGGTAACAACGTTAGTTCTGCATTAGAATTTAAAGACATAGTTCTATGAAATGATGGTACTGGAACTAGTGAATATCCTAATAATTTTTGAATTAACTGCCCTTGATTTGAGTTTTGCTAGTGTTAATATAGCCAACACAATTTCATCGTCTGTAGATACTAGTACTATATATGGTAGTGATCATATAGTAATAAATATAGATATGAATATATTAAATAAAAATATTGATTACTCAAAATGTGATTATAAGTGGAATCATAAAAGAGCTGTCTGGGATACATTCACCGGAAAAAGTGAACAATTACTTAGTGAAGACCTGTTTTTTATAATGTTTATAAGACTTATACTTCATTAAACAGATACAATTTTACAAGTAGCTGGTGAGCGTGTTCCAAAAGTAATGGTAAGCCCTGTGTTCCGCGGTGGGACCCAGAGTGTATAATTGCTGTAACAGACAGAAATAAAGCTCGTTATCGAGCTCGTCATACAGGGAATGGGAAATAAACAAAAGTAAGAGAATGTAGAAAAATATATTAAGGATTCTCAACAGATTTACTAGGAGAGTTTCTGTACAAATTTAAATAATGACTCTACTCTAAGTGAATTATGGAACTGTGTTAAAAAATGATGGGTAAATTCATACCAATTGTAGATGAACCCTAATTAGTAACAATAGACGGTTTGAAACAGAAGAGGAAAAGGCAAATTTATTTATTAAAAATAAATCTGACATTTGCAAAACTACAAACTAAAGTAAAAATTTTCAAAAGCATAAGACAGAAATTGAAAATGATGAATATCCCAACCTTTTACAATATTTCAAAGATAACCCCAATACATATAATGAACCCTTCAATTTACAGAAATTCAAGGATGCTATTTGTGACACTTCAGATACTTCACCCGGCAAAGGCAGATTTAGTTATGCTATGTTTGTGCATTTTAGTGACAAATCATTAAGTGTTTTATTGATACTGATAAATAAAATATGGTTTACACAAACTTTACCAACTGAATGGAAACATTCGACTATTATCCCTAGTCTCAAATCTGGAAAAAAACACTAATGATCACCAGTCATATAGACCCACAGCCCTAACTTCCAATTTTGTGAATATTATGAAGAAAATGGTAAACAATCGACTACGCCGGTTTTTAGAATTTGATAATCTGTTTACTCCTAACCAAAGTGGGTCCAGGAAAAACAGAAAAACAATGGAACAAATTATAAGACTTAATAATGATATTCATAAATCTTTTCTTAAAAAACATTTTACTGTAGGTGTATTTATAGATTTTAAACGTGCATTTGATATGATGTGGAAACGTGCATATGCTGTTGTCCATAAAATGACAGCAAAGGGTATAAGACGAAATATGTTGGGGTGGGTACAATGGGATTTGCCTAGATATTGAATACTTCAGGGCTATATAAATAATCATTTTTTAAATATTATACCCCCCTTTCTCGACAAGCGTAAGGTCACGCATGAGACTTAGGTCCGATGGGCATGGTATCTTGACCAACTAAATTATTCCTTTGGAATGTACTTTCAAGTACATATGTTGGTATTTGATTAAGGTTGCATTTTTTTTCATAGATTTGGTCAGGATGTTGTTCTTGCATTGTAGGTCAGCATCCGGAACGCTGTGCAGCGACACCGGGCTTGTTGTGATGCAAGGGGAACGTTGACGCACAAATCAACCATTGCTGAGGGTTTGAAGCATGGTTTGAAACCCTCCAAAATTGTTCGAAATTGTGCAAAGATAGTTCCTGAAAATTTACTGGATCAAAAGTGTGTTCAGAATGCCAAGTATAGGCAAGACAAAAAGGAAAAACTAGCTAAAACACACAGTAGTAATCTGGCAGATGACCTTCAGGCTATTATTTCTTCATTATATAAAAATTCATTTGTTCGGTTAGTCATCGCCAGTACAAAGAAAAAGCCACCCACTATCTTGATGTATACGGACGAACAAATTGACAACATGCAGAACTGTATGAACAACGACTGTATTATTGGTATCGAACGGACTTTTAACCTTGTTTTTTGACGGCACTTGTTTTTCAAAGTTTTAATTTGGTCAGGAAATCGACACAGACATCACCCATAATATTAGATCCTGGGTTTTTTTTACATTGGGATGGTTTATATCCCAGATATTGTGACTTTTTGGCTAAGATCAGATCATCCCTTGGGTTTCATGTTCCCGTCCAAAATTTTGTTTTTGGCAGTGACGGCGAACAAACTTTGATAAATGCTAACAATACCACCTTTCCAGCTTCCCAAATATATATTTCATGTACACGTCATTTGAAAGAAAACTCAGGGAAAAAAATTTCGGAAAAGAATGTCCCAGAGGAAATTAAAAAAAAAATTTCACACATTTTTGGACAAACCGGGTTTCATACCTCTGAAACTCGCATTTCATATTTTGAGCGGAAATCAGAAATTTTGAAAAATTCTTCGGGCATGTCGGAGTCAAATATCTCTCAGAGACTCTGCTTCCGACATTAAAAGAAAAAAAAGTTCTCCTGAGTCAACAAAACAAAATTATTCCACACAATTGGAACAATAACCGTTGTTAATCTATAGACCACAAAATTAAAAAGTTGGGAGACTGGAAAGTTTCAAAAGTTCCATAACTGATCGATAGAATCCGTGAAATTCACGAAGAACAGCTTTTGGAGATAAGTGGATCATTACTTGGGAGGGGGGAGTACGAGTCAGCAGAAAGGGACAAACATTTAATGGTACCAAACACAATTTGGAGTGACATGACAGACGCTCAACGAACTCATCTGACGGCAAAATTTATACGTTTTTGGCCTAGGACTGACACGGTGGAATCGACTGACGGACAACTGACCATTCTTGCAACCTCTGGATTTGCAAGAAAACCAGGATAAACCAAACGGGTAAGGAATGCCAAGACAAAGACGATCACAAAAAATTATAATAAAAAGTATTAAATACCCTCTTAAATGTTTAATTTTACACGAATATATCAATATCTATCATTAAAATGATACATAATAGGTAAAGGCGTATATATTTCTTCTGCAGGCGTTAGCTATGTACATACGCCTGCCTTTTTTTTGAAGTCCGAAATATCCTATATTTATGACAATTTTCCCATAAAATTTACCAAAAAACACATTTAAATGTTGAATTTTACACAACTTTATCAATACCTATCATGAAAATAGTATATAATAGGCGCAGGCGTATATGTTTCCTTTGCAGGCGTATATGTTTCCTTTGCAGGCGTTAGCTATGTACATTCGCCAGCTATCTTTGAAGTCCGAAATATCCTATATTTATGACAAATTTTCCATAGAATTGATTAAAAACCCCTAAAATATTTAATTTCAACTAAATATATCAATATCTATCATTAAAATGATATAGAATTATAGTTGCAGGCGTATATATTTCTTCTGCAGGCGTATTTTAAACCGGCACGCGTTTTTAAGTGCGACCCAATTATGACCGCTTTTAGAACTGCTCTGAGTTAACTTAGAGCAGTCATAATTTATGACCGTTTCTAGAATTGGTTCTATGACTGCTCTAAATTAAATTCAAGTTAACTTAGAAACAATTCTAAGTTAACTTTGAGTTAAATTGGACGAGAGGTTATGTCTGCACCCAACTGCAACAATTTGAAAAAAGTTGTTGCTCCTAAAACATATCGGGTGATAAAAAATTTCCGACAAATTTGTCAAGAGCCAAAGTCCAAAGCAAAACGACAAAGCAGGTGGAAAAACACCGGACATATTGTCGACCGCAATGGTTCTGACTTGGTACAGGCATTTTAAAGAAAAAAGAAATGTCGGGTTAAACAGGTTTTATGGCGCGCCAAAGCTTCCCTTCCTTTGCGGTTATTCCCGGTAGCAACTCAACTGATATTGAAAGATTTGAAACAGTAAAAGGAAATGATCATCCCAGTATTAGGTCAAAAAAGAGTCTTGACGAAAGAACCGTCATTTTTTTCCACAAGGGACTAATATTTATTCAAGTTGATATGGTCAATAATTTATATGTTATTACGTAAAGCATTTTAATTTTTTAGGACTATACATTTAAAAAGAAATAGTTTGCTGCTGGCTTCTGAGGATTTGTCTCAACAGAAATAGAAGAAAAATCGATGCAGGATTTTTACCATACAAGGTATATCATTTAAAGCATTAAGTTTTTTAAATGTTTCATTTGCCTCTGTCAAAGCGCGAATGTCTGAAGCAAAATACCGTACATCGGGATATTTTTGTGTGTGCTTAATTTTTGCTATGTTCGCGGTTGACAATCTGGCGCGAAAATTGGCCTCCGCGTAAATTCCACTGCCCATTCAAATGCATTATAAAAAACAGTAAAACGCGAACTTTAAACACAGCGAATAAATCCCTGTCTTTTTTACATCAAAATCGCGAACAAAAACCGACGTAAAAATAACCCGATATATGGTACACCTGTGAAATTATTTAGCTAAGTGAATTGTTTCCTAGTGCTCTGGGATTCTATTTTTGACGCCATTCTCACAGTGTCCTTTGATTGCCAGAATATAATGCTGAACATCAACCTAACGTTGTAGTGTTGTAAAATTGTCTTTAAAATGTTATTTACTGGATACATAACATTGTTTCTCTAATGACATTCGAAGTTTTAACTGGTTCTGACCCTTCGATAAAATTTCATATTTAAACCCCGTGCTATTTCTCTCCAAAATCAATTCCGAAACAAATTCTCTCTGTTTATAATTTATAATGAAATGAAAAGATTAGACCACTTTATCCCGATTATTACCATACTTTATCGAATCTCGATAGTTAAATTTTTAAAATGTAAAAAGCTCGACAAGCGTCGCATTTAATATTAAAATGTAATTATCTCTAGCGGATAAAATATGGGAATAAACGATATGTTTTGGTGTATTTTCTATATTTATCTCTCATTGCAAATTATGTCCAAATAATATCACACTAAAAGCATTTAACGAATTAAGGTATTCTTACCATCTTTATATTCATCTATACCACACTGGTTTATATAACTTAATCACAAATAAAAAGAAACCTTGTGCACAGAAAAACCTATAAACATAAAGATAAAATATGGGTAGATGTATTCTGGAAATCGTTCCGTTGTAATATGTCTCGGTCGGATATGAATATACAAAGTAATGCTTTTAATCGGATATTACTCTCTTTTGATGAGAAATCGTTATTACCATTATCAGGTTACACTAGTGAAATAAAAACAAGGATGGTTTTGATCTACGTCTTAAGTATGTCACTGCTCGTGATTAAATTTTTATGACTTTGAAAACTGAATCACCAATTAAAAGATACCTGATGCACAGGAAAAGTATAAATATACAAGATCAATTAGGGGTAGGGGCATCATTGTTAACTATGTCGTTACACTATCAGGTTACACTAATGAAATGAAAACACTGAGTTATAGGTTCTACTTGCGTTTTTTGAAATAAAACAACGGCAGTAGGAACAAGGGAAGCAATGACTACAAAAATCGAAGTCCAAAGACATGGCAAAAACGGTAACAGATAAAAACAAAGACAAAACAAGGACGTGAGACAGCTACAATGCACGGAAATAAAAAGATAACATTAAGAACTAAGGCACTCATAGTGTTTTTATATATTACTCATAAATGTTTCCATATATTAGATCAATTTTTTATAAATGATTTAGAGCAAAAAAATTCGGTCAGTATACACAGTTTTTGACAAATCGGCGAGAAAGCTATCTTCTCTATAGATTCTCAACAGATTTTGCATCTTTAAACCGCTTTAAAGGAATAAGAAGAATTTCAAAAATTTAGTTTTTAGGTTGCATTAAAAAATTCTGAGGGGAAAATTTAGGGATCACCATAAAAAATGATCTTCTGTACTACAGTAGATCAGAGAATGTAAAAAATGGATAACAGGAAACACCTACAATGGCTGAAAATTATAATTACATGCCACAATCTGCCATGGAACAACACATGAAAAACACGAATAAGACAAAAGACAACCGTAGACAACGATAGGAACTCTGGACAGCCGGACCTGGTACCGACACTAGCAAACGCATTCAATTAACAAAAACCCCAAAAACCTAGGTGTAACGGACGTAAATCTGCTTTTAATATCTAAAAAGTAGCAGTTATTGCTTAAATTGATTTTTTTCTGCAATTTTGAAGGAAATCTAACCCTCTAAGTAGCAGATAACTAAATACCGAGGCTACTGTGAATTTACTTTCTGCATATGCGCATTTCGACAACTTATGTCTCTTCAGTGCAGATAAAATCTAAACGTTTGGAAGACCATTTATTCAAAGATATTTAAAAACTGATAGAGATCAAATAACCAATATGATCTAAATGTAAAGCCAAAATTAGGTAAGGACAGAGCTATGCATGAGGGAGATACTCCTTAGTTTTCAACAAAATTTATAAAAATTTTGATATTGTAAGGTTCCAAAAATAATCGGCTTTCGGGTCAGCACCGAAGTACTGACTACTGGGCTGGGGAATACCCTCGGGGACTAACAGTCCACCAGCAGTAGTATCGACCCAGTGGTAAGAAATAACTAAATACCGAGGTTACTGTGAATTTACTTTCTGCATATGCGCATTTCGACATGTTTCTGCAGTGCAGATAAAATTCAGTTGTTACTTTTTTCATCGAATTCAACCAATTTTTATACATTCGGTCTATTATTAAAAAAACATCGGTAAAGATTAAATTCAAATTGCAACTAGAGATTGTCAGAACGACAGCTATCCCCGAACTCCCTGTTTGACACCCCTGGGCAAAATTTTTCCCAGTATTTTTGAAATAAAATTATTGATAGTATTTATTTTTACAAAAAAGAATTTAAGGATATATGGTTGTTAGGCTGCATTCCAAAAAAACATGTGGTCTTTTGAGACTTTCGGGATATATACCAAAACTGGAATCAAATATTTTTGAAATCCAATTGATGAAAGTGTTTGTCCTAAATTAAAGAAGCTATTTAAGTATGGTTGATAGGTAGAATTCCAAAAAATAAATGGTCTTTGAGACTTTAAGGAAATTTACCAAACTTGGAATCGCATTTTAGAATTCTAATTATTCAAATCTCATTTTCTATAAAAAAAAATCGCTAATAAACATATAATTATATGCTCAAATTTAAAAAAAATGTGAGTCTTTGACATTTTCAGGAAATTTACCAAAGTTTGAACAGGAATCATAATTTTGAAAGCTTATTGCAAATCTATAGACTATATGCAACAGTTCTGCATAAAGATTTTATCCCTAAATTCAAAAATGTAGGAGGAGTTTGTGTCACATGCCGCATGTGTCAAAGTCTACATCTTTGGGCCTTTGACAAAATCAACATCTTGGGGCCTCTTGTTTGCACCAAGGTAAAGATAAAAATTCCGAAAGCTTAAAGCGCATCTAAAGACTTTATGAAACTACATAACGAGAGTCCTTGTGAATTTGTGAATACGATGTGAATTTGTGAATACTATTAAAGCTTTTCAAAATTGTACCATTGTACTGTTGTACTGTTTGAGGGTAAGAGAAGTATCATGTATCATGGATATTAATTGATTTTGTCTAAGGGTTAGAAAATGACATAAACCAATCCACTACCAAACAGATCCTTCAAAACAGGAAGCCCCTGATGTCACTCCCAGTTTCACTGGAGTTCACACTATTAGCGCTCCAGATTTTTAAATTCACAGTAACTTCCGTATTAATAGTTATTTCTTAAAGTCGTCTTTTTACTCCATTCCATGAAGCTGCCTCACGTCGTTGTTTTGTCTTTGTTTTTCTCCGTTGCCGTTTTTGCCATCCCTTTCGACTTTGATTTTTGTAATCATCATTTCCCTTCTTCCTTCGGTATTGTACTGCCGTTGTTTCAAAAACAAATGCAGTGAATTTTTAGTACCGAACTACTTTTCTTTGTTTGCTTCCTTGTAACGTCGTTGTTTTGTTTTAAATAGCAAAACCGTTGCTAGGTAACGTTAATCACGGTCAACGAGATCTCACAGTGGTCCAATAGAAACGCCGAAAAAGTGATAGCACATCACGCATGATGTGCTATTCTTGACGCTCGACCAATGAAACTCCCGTAAAAGCGATACAACAAATTCATACCTAACTCGCGCTTCAAAGTCTCTTTGTGTACCACAAATAACAATTCGCGCAAGGAATAGAAAATGAGCTTGTATCATAAGAGAATACATAATAACAACTACAATGGTTGAAGATCAGAATTAAATGCCACAATCCAAAAAGGAACTACAAAAAATATCAATGAAAGCCACCGTAAGCAACAATGGTAAGTGGGGACAGCTGGACTTGGTACCAGCACTTGCTGAAAATAATATAAGGATTGGTACTCAAATATCCGTTTCGTTAACCAGTTTCCCTACAGTGTAGCATATTCGAATAAAACCTAATACAAGTAGACTACTTACTACAAGAAAATTATAACCCATTATTCTAAAGACATTATTCTCTGATTATTTGTATTATGAGGTTGTTGGAAGGCAGAAATTAATTTTTGTCAATCATTTTACAAAAGTCGAAAAGGCAAGTCGAAGGTAGTCGATGGCGGCCTTCACAATCGCTAAAGTTTTATCTGTCAACCTATCATTGTAGCCTATAAGCATCAGTACAGATTAGTTTCAGAAACGTTTACTCTATGCCCCTGTAGTTACGCCGGATGACTTTGAAATATTGCACTGTTTATCAAAAGCTTTTTATCTATGATATCATTCATGGTAGCCCATTGGTGTTTAGTATGAAGTTTAATCAGCATCAGTACAGATCAGTTTTTGAGTGTTACATCGATTCCAAACCACGAAATGGCCTTGACCCCGTAGTCATGCATGTAGGATCACATCAAGATTTCAGCAAGCAGGAAGTACACTCGGATTACAACTTAGATTTCGACACAATGGCTACTACTTGAAATCAATATGCATATTCAAACGGTGTATGTCGAAACAAAAAATATGTCAAAATTTATAAGAATTTTACAAGACGACCGACACTACCTTCGCTTCTGTTCATCCACCATATTCTTTGACTTCTTACAGAAATGTACATGGCGTTCAAAAGAATGGTTGTCCTACAGCCATTCATAGGAACGTACCGGTCGATGTTTTTTTCTTTTTTTCTGATTTTGATTTTCATCAATAGTAGTTCTCAGCCATTTTAGCTACAATAAAAAGTTCTTTATTGGTAGGATGGCCAAGAAGTTACGATGGATATTCTTCTTTACATAAACTTTCTGTATGACACTATATCGTGGCTGTGGAGTGGAACTTACCAAAAAATTAGAAAAATTACAAATGGATGCAGCTAGGATTGTCACTGGTTTACCATCATATGCTAGTAGGATATCTTTATATCAGGAAACTGGGTGTGAAAAATTATTAGACAGGCGGAATAAAAGATGTTTATGTCTAATGTATGATATAGTAAACAACCAGTGCCCTTCATACTTGTGTGACCTTTTACCGCCCAAAGTTTCGGAAATATCTAATTTTCTCTAATTTCTATCCAGTTTTCACATTTCCTGCACAGTGTGGAAACATTTGTTCTCCTCTCTAGAGAGGAGAACAAGTTTCGTGAAATCTCCCGCCAAATTTATTCGGAACGCAATCCTCGGTGTTTTTCATCCAGACATTAGAGAAACATTTTCCAAAACTTAAACACGTTAATTANGAAATTTCTCACATCTCGTTAAATAAATTTTGAAATGTTTAAGAGCTCGGCAAGCCTCGCTTTCAAACATTTGCAAAATTTATTTAACTCGATGTGAGAAATTTCATAATCAACTAGTTCTCGTTATGAAAACTATATATCCTCTACGTAATGGTGAAAATTATATTGTTCCTAGTTGTAGATTATCGTTAACAAAGTCTCCCTTTTTTCCATCTACATTAAAAGCATGGAATAATTTGAGTCTTGATGACAGAAATTGTCAAGGTAAGAGTAGTTTTAAAACCAGTTTAAACAAAATTCCTACGAATTCTTCTGTTCCTGTTTGGTATTTTCATGGAACAAGAAGAATGAATATTTTACATACTAAAATCCGTTATAATAACAGTGCACTGAATTATTATCTTTTCGGTTAAACTAGCTGTGCGTGTGGATTTCCATGTGAAAACTAATTCCACTTTTTCATGGAATGTCCTAATTATAATACTATTCGGCGCGATCTTTTCTTAGTCCTGTGTATATATGGAGATATTTTCTTTAAATTGTATTTTGTTTGGAAATAAAAATTATCCTGTAGAACAGAATGTTGACATTTTTCTTGCAGTTCATGAATTTATAAAACATAGTAAACGCCTTGATTAGTGGTTGCGGTGTGTGTGTATGTATGTGTGTGTGCGCGTGTGATGTTACTTAAATTATATTTTTTGAATATATTAAGAATAATTATTTACATATTCATTTGCTGACATTTACCTTATTATGCTGTATATTGTAGGGAGAGGGCTTTATATAATGTTGTGAAACATGTGCCCGATCCCATAGCTGTAAATATTTTGAGCAATAAAATATGTTTAATTCAAACCGAATTGTTTTTTTTTATATTTTTACCGATTCCTTAATATTAGGCGCAAATGGTTTAAAATAAAAGTCTTCAATCAATTTTTTTCACATCCAATTCGATTCTAATTTTTTAAATGAATATTGGAGGTACTTCAGGATCACATGAACTGTAACGCTTTACAATATGCTGTGTTCTATTATAAAGTAAGTGAGAACCGAATCGTCAGTCTTAAAACGAACCAAGAACAATGGCAACATCGGTAAAACAAAGAATTTTTTTTTGTAAACAAGGACATAACATGAGCACGACATAGAAAAGAGAAAATGCAGACACACATTCATACAAAAATGAACAACACGGTAGAGTAAGCATATCCTGCTTCTTATAAGACACCCGCCGTGTTGAACATGTCAACTCCGGTAGTAAAGTCAAATCCGGTAGAGGAACAACAAACTTTAGTGGCAAAGAGAAAGATCTCTTGTCCTCTGGGAAACATATCCCCTAGCGGCACACAAGATCGTGATGTCGACCATAAAACCTCTGCAATGATAACTTCAAGTTTTGGGTAAGATACCCTTTCTTCAGTAGCCTATTTGTAAGCAACGGAGCTCTATCAAGGTTGTCATAAGACACATAAATATTTCAACTGTCAGTGACTCTTAGCATTATTCAACAGGGGTAACATTTTGTAGATTAAGGGTTTTGTTCATCATTCACGAAAGCAAAAAAAATGTCAAAATTCTAATTTATGGTCTCCCAAAATTTTGATATCATCTGCACTGAAAGCAACATGAGCGACATTAAACAACATCATTAGATATACCAAAGGAACAAAAGTCCAAAGACATGGCCAAAACGGCAACAGAGAAAAACAAGGACAAAATAAGGACGTGAGACAGCCACAAAACACGGAAATAAAAAGACGACATTAAGAAGTAAGACACTGATGGTTGTGAACTACCATGCAAAACATGAGTGACATCAGGTGCTCCAGAAGGGTAAGCATGTCTGCTCCGCTAGTTGTCGAAATGACATTTTGCAGACACTAAATTTACAGCAAGTTAAATCGTTATTTTGTTACAACGAATTTAAGTACTTAGATAGTTTACCTCAATAAAGATAAATCTATCAGCATCACAAAGCTAAACTAGAAAAATGTGAGCAAAACTCACTTATATAATATCTCCGCTCCCCTAAAAAGATCGAATCGAATTTTTAAATGGATGATGCACAAGGGCAATGTATACTTAACATTCTGTGAAAGTTTCAGTGAATTTTATCAAGTGGTCTAGGAGGAGTAAGTACCCTATGGTGGAAGAACGAACGAACGGAGGAAGGACACCATGATCACCATATAAACCCGCTAAAGCGGGTGGTCTAATAAAATGAAATGATCAGAAAGTGATTTTAAAAGTTTACATCAACTAAACTGAAAACGGGATTTTACTTTAAGTAAGATATACTTGCTTACAAATTCAGTAAAATTATTACATAAACAACAGATGGAAAATGTTGTATAAAATGGACACGTTGGTATTTTTTCATTAATTACTAGTATACGATAAATTTAACACAATATTTTCCAAAAATTGCGTTGTTCTTTTCCTATGACTAAAATTGCGAGAAAGAAATCATAAATTTCTAAAATTCTCATAACAAAATGGAAAATGTATTGCATTAAAAAAACAAAGAAAAATAAAATAAATAATTAAAAAGAAAGAATAGAGAAAAACAAACTAAAAATGTTTTAATCTATGTAAATGAAATATACTTACATTGTCCATTCTTCAGAATTCTCTTTTTTTGGGAGCTTCAGAACACATCAAAATTCTTTTTTTTTTCCTTTTGAGATTCAGAATACAAAGAAATGACTGAGAACCACAGCTATTATATGAAAATATCAATACTTGTCAACCTTTATATTGTCAATAAGAAAACACTTCACAGACTACGTGTTTATATTGATTGCAATAAATTACAGTTCTGTCACTGCTCTTCCATAACTTCAAAATGTTATGAGAAGTACTGAAATATGAAAAGGACATAACAGAAGACATTGCATAACAATATCATATTCATCAACTTATAACAAATGATATGCTAGCATGTCGCAGGTGTTGTTCTTTTAAATGAAGCGATACATCAACTCATGCATCAAGGGTATGTTCAGTCACTGTTGCAATGCATTACAGAAGTTTTACGGTCGTCACCACGATTTGATAGGATACGCATTTTACCGTAAAATAAATATTTAAACCGAATTTATTCGGAAACATGCAATATCTTAATTCGAGAAAAATTTTACTTGAAACTAAAGACTATCTCATTCTTGCATAGCATGGTTATCTGATTTTGGCCTTTCAGTTAGACCTTTTTGGTTAGTTTTTCTCTTGTACAAATTTTGGTTGTATGGTCTTCCAAATGTTTGGATTAGATCTGCACCTTAGAGATAAGAGTTGTTGAAATGGCCATATGTAGAAACTGGATTTACATTTACTTAGGTTTTTCGTTATTTAACAACACATTTAATGTTTAAAAACTTAAATGAATATTTACCAGATACACATTTTGCAGCACACATTCTATTTCACTGATAAGAACAGATATTTTGATTTTAATGTGAAATTATTTTGGACTCCTATCATGGGTTATTATATAAAATTGTCTGAATAACAAATATCGAAGTTACTGTGAATGGATTCTGCATATGTCCCATTCGACAATTTATGTCTCTTCAGTGCAGATTTAATCAAATCATTTGAAATCCATAAACCGAAATATGCGTGAAAGCTAATAGAAAACAAAGTAACATTAGGATCGAATAGGAAGAACCAAAAGAGCAAAGGTCAGAACTTTGCAAGATGGAGATATTCCTTACTTTAGTACTGGCCACCGGTTTGGTTAATACTCTCGTGGACTAAAAGTCCACCGGCAGAGGCATCGGCCCAGTGGTAATAAATAACAAAATACCTAAGTAACTGTTAATTATATTTCTGAATTGACAGTATAAAGGTCAGAACTTTGCAAGATGGAGATATTCCTTACTTTAGTACTGGCCACCGGTTTGGTTAATACTCTCGTGGACTAAAAGTCCACCAGCAGAGGCATCGGCCCAGTGGTAATAAATAACAAAATACCTAAGTAACTGTTAATTATATTTCTGAATTGACAGTATAACTTTTTATACAAATTCTTACTTTGAATATTATACTGATGTTTAGTTTCGCTTGCACTTAAACCCTACCCGTACCAAATTTTCCGAAAATGTTTACATTCGATACCAAACATGTGCACTAGAACTATCTTTCACTTAATTATGTGCATCATTATCATTCTCACTTGTAATATATTGGTACAGTTTTGTACCTAAATTGGAAAAAAAAAATTCAAAAAAAAACGTTGTTTTCATCTTTGACTAAATAAATATTAACGTTAAAGAAGGATAATAAGCAATAAAGACTTTATGACCTCGTCTCCATCCTTCACTAAACTAAATAAATGTTTTATGGAGATACTATGTTAAATTTATTATTTGATTTCAGGTTAGCATATAAAAGCGTAATACCAAAGACGCTGCACTAAAAGTGAAATATCCGAATTGATTCCGAATCGATTCAAAATAATCTTAGTTCCCTAGCAGATGATGGCATGTAATTATAATTTTCAGCCATTGCAGATATTTCCTGTTGTCTCTTTTATTTCACTTAAAACACTGAAAAAATATGGTCTCATTTCTTAAATGAAATATCGGAAGAAACTGTCAAATTAAGTAAAATGAACGAAAGAATGAACAAGCCTTTTCACGTTAACTTTTGTACTAATAAAGGGTATGTAAGTCTCGTCATGTGTCCCCGAGAAATCACGATAAAATTAAAATTTGAAAACGTTTTCTGCAAAAACCTGACGTCTCAACATTATGCCGGGTTCACACGGACATTTAATATGCATCGAAAACGTTTTCGAAACGTTTCGAAAACGCATTCTGCGTTCACACGTCATAACATTTTTAATGCGTTTCGAAAACGTTTCAGCTGAAACGTATTATCGAAGACGCATCAGGTATACGTTTTCTGAAACGTTTTACTTTGAAACGTTTTCGAAATGCATTAAAAGACCATGCGAACGCAAATAATTCTAATACGCATTGGAATGACAATTTTTTTTATTATTTGTTTGAGATATCTATGAATTGCATCGGGCTAGACAACTAAAATATATACCAAATAAAAATAACATTTTTAAACAGACCACGAAGTAAAAAAAAACACAAAAGAATAACAAACAAAAACATTACGTTGATTGCCCACATTTGCTCTAAAACTGAAAAGTACTTGTGTTTAATATATTGGTTGTGAATGCTCTAGGATTTTCGGGCATCGGTGTGTTTATTGTGCCAATCGATTCAGAGCACTTCTATTGTAAATTTGAAAGAGCGAATCGTGCCAACTTATTTTCACTGTAGGCAATAAGGAAAATGAGTTGCAATGATTCTGTTTTCCGATTGAAACCATGAATCTAAATCTATTCACACAATCCACACATTAAGAATGTCAAAACAATACTTGTTCTAAATTTCTTGTGGAGTATACAGCTGAATCTGCGTTCAAGCGCTAACCACTTTTAGTCTAAATGTCAATCCCTCGACAGCTAAGTGAATGGGAGAATCGAAGTAAAAGTATCTTGCTCAAGATTTGTAACGGTGACGAGATTCGAATTCACAACCTTTCGATAGGTAACCGGAGACATTAAAATCCGTCTAATTGTATGAAATGTCTTTTAAATGCAGTAAGAGTTGCAAAAGATTTGGCTCAATATTGTGCATACACAAAGAATAAATGGCATATCCGGTAAGTCGGACTTGTGGTCTTAGTCCATATTCTTCCATTTCTCTGCTGACGAAATTCGTTTTCTCTAAGGATTTCACAGAAGCATGGTCATCGGTACAAATAAAATCCTGAAAGAAGTTCGCAAGACGATTTGGTGGTAAATGAGTAGCAGTGTAAAATGTGACGTCATAACTCAAGGCAAAAATACGGGACTTCGAGGTTCAAAACGGTTTTCACACTAAGTACATGTGTGTAGCTATGAAAATAAAACAATTCGTGATCAACAACGACCTGTTATATAAATTTTATATATATGACTTAAGTTAGCGAAACCTAAAACGTTTCAGATGCGAAAGAATCGTGTGAACGTATTGCGTTTTCGAAACGTTTCGTAAAACGTTTTGGAACAGCGGTGTGAACGTAATCGATTTCTAAAACGTATCAAACTAAAACGTTT
>MJUU01013424.1:52890-65166 GCA_002080025.1 Modiolus philippinarum | reverse complement strand
GTTTAAAACGTCATACGTTTTTGATAAAAATGTAACTTCCGGGTACAATCAATGTACACTTAATTTCTAAACATTAACAAGAATTAAGCCTTTGTGTGTCTTGTCTGTTTTCTAGTTAGTTTACTTTATGTCTATAGAAGTCTAGGATGATGTTTATTTCGCTGAACTTGATTACTCTTTATTTAGGGGCCGACTCCGACCTGCCATTGGGCGTGTGGTTTCCTCACCGTTCATTGAAGATCTTATGGTTGCTTTGAGTTGTAATTACTCCCCTTTGTGTCGTTGTCTCTTTGAAACATTCCCCATTTCCCTTCTTTTTCTATAACAGACCCTATTAACAAATATCTAAACCGTTTCGTTCAGCTTTTCAAGTCGGAATCAAAAACGGAAATTGTTAACTTTATATAGAAAACATATGAACGTATTTGTTTTATGTTTTTCATACACATTTATATACATGCAATGTATTCCTATTGGTCATTTATTCTTTATCAGCTTAAGTACTTTTGAACTTAGTTTTCTGAATGTTTTGAATCCATGGTAAAGATGAGATATTAGCTGTCGCAATACATTGTAACCTTCAACAGAAATTAAGTTTACAGTAAAGTCGGCATTATGTAATTGCATTCATATAGTTTGGGATCCATGTTTACATCATTAAAGAATACTTACCAAAAACTTGCAATTATGCAACAGTAACCCTAATTGCATTAATTTTACATCCCTATTTCCGTTTGTTTCCTTGACTTTATTTACTTTCTTAAGAAATAATTAAGAAACTTTGTAGAATACTTTAAGAAAATATATAATATCTTGCTATTGAATCTGTTTTCAAGGTCTACGTCTATAGAGATGCAGGATGGGAAGGAGCAATCCCTGTCTATTCGGGGAGGCAAGATCATTATACGGAAAGCCTGGTCACGAACCATTGTTGACAAACTGTGTGGAGACAGGCAACGTAACACGCAGAATAATGACCCTTCTATATTTTTCTAAAGAGAGCAAATTCACTCTGGTCGTATCAAGGCTCAATTTCCTGCCACTACCTGCCCATACATACATGTACGAAGTTACTATCCATCTAGTCGAAAACTTGGAATGTGAGTTTCTCGAAAATATGAGTTGTGATATGCCAAAAATCAAGCATGGTTAATAATAGTTTAAAATAGAAGAAAGAGAAAACAACCCAAAGGGGAGTAATAACAACTAAAAGCCACCATAAGATCTTCAATGCCCACACCCAATGGCAGGTCGGAATCGGCCACTAAATAAAGACTAATCAAGTTCAACGAAATAAACACCATCCTAGACTCCTATTGACATAAAGTAAACTATGTTGAAAACAGACAAGTGTGAGATACTGAATTTTCAAATTCCTTAACAAAAAAAAAAAAAAAACCAAAAAATACTTAGGATAACGATACCATGTTAACTATGAAAAAGAAAAGCAATGGGGTAAATGTATGGTTGGTTTAAATCATGATATGTTAAATGAGAAAAATTGTGAGACCCTTAACAACATAATGTGATGTTTTTAATTTATTCACAACTAATATTTAAGCCTATTTAATTGTTTCAAAAAAGATTGTAAACCATCTTTAGTAGATGTTATTTATTATTACTGTTAAGAAAACAAAAATCATGTTTAAATATTCAAAATTTTCCAACTGGTATTAGTGACTGTCAAAATATGATTGCTTAACAATAAAAGGTAGAAATCCAGTAGAAGCACGGAAAAAGTTTTAAAAATTTAAATTTAAAGAAAGGCATATACTGCAAGCCCATGTTATATACTCATTATACCAAACAACGGAATGCTAAATCATCGGAAAATTTTAGAAAAACAAGGTAATCTTGGTACAAAACTGAACAACAAATCTATATAAAAAACATTGTTACACCAGACTAAAATATTTACATTTTTTTGACTTATTGGGCAATATGATTTTATACTTTGTTGCAAATTTGAAGTTTTTATATAATAATGAGTTAAACATGTTATGTTGCTTTTTTCAGGATTTTGTTGTTACATGTATTGTTAAAACATCGGCAAACAAATACGACTGCAACAAGTAAAAGAAATTCTAGTCCCAAAATTCAAAACACAATGGGGGTGAAGAAAAAATAAAAAAATAACGAATTCGAAACAATATAAAGATGAAACACTTGTTGCATAAATTACAACAAAAATTAAAGAACCACCGTTGCTCTGAATGGGTAGCAAAATCCCCCATTTTCGGCACCTGTCACACATTGAATGTTGAAGTTAAGAAAAAATTCAATTTCTTTCCAAGGAACATGAATTTGCTGCAAAAACCTGTATATGGACCATGTATTTTGATATATTACATTATATTTGTTATTTTGATATTTTTTTATATAGATTTTAAATGATTAATTTTGATTTCGTTTAGAGGGCTAAATATCCTGCCCATGCCCATTTTTTTTTATTTCACCCACTATTGGTCTTTGCTCTAAATAGGGAACGTCAAATTTATTTTACCTGTATACCACCTGTGACGTAACAATTCACATTTCAGATATTTGGTTTCTTGTTCACGGCCCTTTGAAGACATCAAATGATATTGGTCTATCCCCACCTCCGTCTTCTAGTTTTTTAATCATTTTTTTTACGTTTTGACATGTGCATATACAAGCCGTCAATAATCAGTATGGACAAAGATCATTCGGCAGATACATAAACATTGTACGTCACAATTTGAATAAACCAATCACAATAAACCAATCACAATAAACTGATCTGCGCAATCATTCTGAAGGTGAATCTACAGAACAACGTCAAATACAATGAACCAATCACTAATGAGAAATAATACGTAATGTCCCAACTTATGCACGTGCACAGAAGGGGGAAATTCCAATTCAAAGTACTTGTATCTATAAATAAATTAAATCAAATTTTACTATTTCTTTTAATCAAGTACTTAAGTAGCATACGGAATCAATCACGGCATTGACCAGTTCTTACAATTTTTTTAAATGTCGCAATAGATCTAAACAGACACAGAAATTCGTGCCTTCAAATGTACGTGAACGCAAAATGCGAGAAATATTAGCGGTATTTATATCAATATGAATTATATGCAGTGATGACCATTTGATTTTCAGGGGGAGGGGCTTTGGCGATTTTGTAAACAAAAATAATTTTAATCTTGGTGCCAGTGAAAATAAATATTCTTATCCTAATTTTCATGAAAATAGATAATTATTTATTTTTAATTCGAATAATATTTTTTTAATTGCAAATGGAAATAAATATTTTGATGTGACATTTGGTGAAAATACATAATTTGTTCGAGATTTTGTAGAAATAAATAAATTTTCTGGGCATAAATCGCACAAGCATCCCCATGAAAATTAAAGGGTCTTCCCCTTAATTATTTGCCGCAACAGGGATAGAATACAATGAATGATCCCTGGCCTAGGCCAAATTCTTCTGCCTCTATGGTAAAATTATTACCTATTTATCGTTTATTTGGACTTTTATTTTTTTTACTTTTTCTGTTGCCCAGTCCAGGGCCACAGCAAGAATTAAAAATTAAAAGTCCAAATAGAAAAGATAAACATAAATAGGTAATAATTTTACCATAGAGGCAGAATTCGGCCTAGTCCTTCACGTCTTCTCTGATATATCCCAACTTAAAAAAACGTCCTTCGCCAAATACAGATTTAACAAAATAAATTAAACCTGAAATCATACAAGAAGTTGAAAACAAAATTAGTAACCCCCCAAAAAATATTATTAATATGACGTTGGGATACCCGTTTCTTAATTACAAGAAAAATCCAAGTATATTCTCAAACCATCAACTCCTCATAAGGGAGTACTGTGCTTTATTATTAAATAAATAGATTTGTAAATTTTCCCTGCTATCAAAGCAAATGCATTTTTCATCTTACTTTAGTACACGTTTAATTGTTTGCTATTTCTAAACCGGGAGGTGTGCGTGTTCAACATGATTTGGTTGGATAGTGGCGTCTCTGAGTAGTTATTTAAATCGTGACGTACGATGTTGCTTGAATTGGGAATTTCCAAGGTCAAGTTTGCGCAGGTCAGTTAGCTCGTGCATGCATTGTCCATACTGAATTTTGACGGTTTGTATTAATTGTATTATCTTTATCGCAGTTGGAAAAGAATTTTAACCTGTTTGTTTATTTTGATACATGGTCCACATGCAGATTTTTTCTTACCAGCAATCCTTATATGACGTTACTTTTACAAAAAGAATTCATTTTAATCATACAATTATCAATATTGGAATTTAAAAAATTCAAATATTAGTTAATCAATTATAAATATTTCTAAGCATTTATCGATATTTTTTAAAGAAGTGATTGTCGAGTTTGGTTGCTATAAAGTTCTGTATGTGTACTTCCTAACGGTAATTTAGAATATTCACACACTATTTCATATTTCTTACATAAGTGAAAATAATGAGTTGAATTAAAGCTGCTTTAATTCAATCACTGGCTGAATAAAGCCCTTCCCTCTTGAAAAAAATGCTTGTTATATTGGTAATTACATCACATTTTTGGATGAGTTGGTTCCGACTTTAAACATCAAATATTTATATGATTTATGTTCGTTCATTTCAGTCAAATTCTGTAAAGTCTTGCTGTGGAAAATCGTCATATAATTTACATCTTTCAACAAAATAGACATATTTTGATTCTTTAGGTGACCACTACATAAAGGCGGTGATTGTTTTTGGCATTTACCATTTAGAATTATGGGTTATAAGGACTGCGTTATTTACGAAGGTCAATGTTCTCTAAATGGAGTAAAATTGTCCCACAAAAGGAATGTAGAGAACGTGAGATTAATAAATTCTATTTGTTTTGCAATTCGAAATGCCTCAATGTATTTGACAACAGGCGACACTAAAAGGGACGTTAGATATCTTGTAAATATTGTGACATATCATAAAAAATAATTCAAAAGATTGCTTAATATATATATCTTACATACTTTGTCAGATTTATTATAAACTCTTTACTTTATTAGATAACCTGCAGAATATAAACAATATCTTAATGGTTAAATGAATATAGATTTGGATTGTAATAATTATGTTTGGGAGCAGTACAATCCTAAGCCGAAATGAAACCTGAACAGGAGAGAACCAATTCCACTCTGTCTATTCGTAGAGTATAAAAACCATTTCTACAATGGAATCCTTTCTTCTGGTGACCATAAATTAAGGTGTATATTTCTGGAAATCCTACTAAATTCTATCAATTTTTCCCTTTTCGAAGTTGGGAATATGCATCCCCCATGCAGAGCTCTGTCCTTAGCTTAATTTTGGCGTTCTATTTAGATCCTTTTGGTTATTTTTTCTCTTTCAGCTTTTACACGTTTTTCGGTTAATAGACGTCAAAATGGTTTGGTATTTTCTGCACTGATGAGACATTAGTTGTCGAAATGCGCATATGAATATTAATTGACAGTAACTTCGGTATTCTGTTATTCAACAGACTTCCGTTTCACAGATCACATGAATCAAATTTAAAAGAATACCACAGGAACAAAGAAGTGGCATATACATAGGTCGAATTTCAAAGACATGACCAAAACAAAAACACTGACGTCAGACAGCTACAAATCACATAAATATAAACACAAAATTCAAAACCGAAGCAGGGCCTGGGTGGCCGAGTGATTAGGATAGTTCTACTACCTATACAACAGCCGTAGTCTATCACCACTGCGGTGTGAGTTCGCGCCCCCACTTTGTACGTTACAAAAAAGGGTGCACTCGACTAACAATCGTAAGTGATAAGGTATGCCAGTTACCTGCCCAGAGGTCGGTCGTTCTCTCCGGATTCCTCTACCACTAAAACTGACCGTCATGAAATAGCTGAAATACTGCTGATAGTGACGTTAATGCCCATATCAATCAATCAATCATTCAAAACGAAGGCACTCATAGCGTTAACTCCAATGAAACTGAGTGACATCAGTTGCTCCGGAATGGTAAATTAATATAGAGAAGATAACAGGAAACACTTGCAATGGCCGAAAATTACAAGCACATGCCACAATCTACCAGGAAATTGCACAAGAAAAAAAAGCAATAAAAACACACACCTATACAACGGTAGGAACTCTGAATATCCAAACTTGGTACCGGCACTAGCAAGAGCTAGCGGTAGGCTTAAATCGGTTTGCGGGTACCAAAACTTCCCTTTCTTCATCCAGTTTCTCTATAATATCATAAACATACAAATGAAACCCGATACAAGCTAGACTACTAATCCCAAGCCCACAATTTTAAGATGGAGAGAATAAGACAAAACATAATTAAGAAAGATGGGTCAAGAACTGCTCGTCGCTAACTACCCACTGGCTCAAGGAGCCTAGTTTGCTGGTAAAAACTGTAGCACTACGGAAGAAAAGTCACATTCAAAACTCCCCGAAGCGTTGGTAAAGAATAACCATGAATTTCAGTAGACATCGGTTGTATCAGTGAGAGGCTAGTATACCTTCAGGTCATAGAATCTCAAAGCAAATTTAACGGAATCATGAAGAATATCCTGTCAATATCCCTTATTACGTTAAGAATGTAATAATGCAATATCCCCTATTGCATAAGTTACTTCCTAGTTTTTCTGGTTTTTATCAGTTTTTGACATTTTTATCAACATTTCCGTAAAAAACGATGGTAAGAAATGCCCACTGTAATAAAATGTTCATATGTTGTTTAAAACGTCTTAAATGCGTGTTACAATTTTTGAAGTTTGTAACCTCGTTGTAAAAGTTTGGATGTGATAATAAGGTTACGTTCATGTAGAGTAAAACATACCCGTGCGAATCGTACCAGTTGAGATGTGCAGTCAAAAAATTTACCATATCTTGAAGTAACACAGAAAAAAATGTAATAAAGAAGAGGAAAAATACTATTCCAAGAAAAAAATGTAATCGGAGAAAAGCGACATATTAAGACTCTTATTAAAAGCAAAGTTTTACAACGTTTTTGATTATCATTTAACATCACACCCCGAGGGGCATTATATCATGTAGTCTTTTCGTCGCACTGTGTCGTATTTGTGAAATACTGCCAGATTGTGCTAAATACATTTCAAACAGTTTTACCTCAGAATGTTAAGTGCAGCCGCATAAATGTAGATTAAGATTATGTATCACATGTTATAGGAGAAAATAATCTTGAAATTCCTTTTGATAATATTTAATAGATAATGATTTTACAAAGTCATTTGGAAATCATCTAACTTCTGATAAAGTTAAAAGATAATGCTACTTCAAAAACAATTTTGAAAACACCCAACTTTGTTTGGTCGGAATGCTAAAAATTTAGAAATATTTCAAAATAAAAGATACCACATGTCTAAGGTATAAGCTATCTCTGTTTTTCAAACATGTCTCTTCCAATAATTTAAAAAGAATTGTTGAATAACATCAAAATTTTTGAAAGTCCATTTTTTCAGGCATTTTGTAAAATCAACACTTTAGCATGATATTAGTTTTAGTTTTACCGGAGTCAACGATGACGGTAAGATCGATTAATGGGCAGTATCATATATCATTGTTTGCTTTACAAATTGTTTCAGTTCTTGTGGGTAAATTAGGTCGACATAGTCTAAAAACTTGGGATTGTCAAATAGTTATGGCACCGTCGATACACCTGCTGTTATCATTGAAAATTGAAATAAGTTAATCACTGTTTTGAACGGTTTGTACTTACGCATGTCCTGCTCTGTTAACATCACCGTCTAATTGTAGTGAGTCAATTTGTGAAAAAGGTCAAAATTGGTACGGTCAAATCCAGGAAAATGTTAATCAAGCTGAAATTGTCTGCTTTTATTTTATGTCCTGACACGTCATTTTTTCAATGATGTTACGGTGACGGACATAAGGTATCTTGAGGGATAAAATTAACATAGGCAGAGCTTTTGCTATATTGACAAAATCACTTTCTCTAATTTCTATCCAGTTTCACATTTCCTGAACGGTGTGGAAACATTTGTTTTCCTCTCTAGAGAGGAGAACAAATTTCGTGACATTTCCCACCAAATTTATTCGGAATACAATCCTCGGTGTTTTTCGTCCAGTCATTAGAGAAAAAGTTTCCACAACTTAAACATGTTAATTTTGAAATTTCTCACGTCTCGTTAAATAAATTTTCAAATGTTTAAAAGCTCGGCAAGCCTCGCTTTCAAACATTTGAAAAATTTATTAAGTCGATGTGAGAAATTTCATAATCAACTAGTTCTCGTTATGGAAACTATACGTACAAACTGCATGCTCGAGAATAACGAAACAACTGTGAAATATACACCTCATATTCTTGAGAGGTAGGTATACTGATGCTAAGAAACGAAGAATTCACAAAGTTCACATAATACGAAAGTTTCCCATGTTCTCATGTCAATTTCAATTCCCTTCGCGTAAGTGTCATTTTTCTCGTATCTAGCTTAATATAAAAGACCAATCCACCATGTCGACTTCACCCTATTTGATCGAAGCAAATCTTTAAAAATTTCTCCATCGAAAACCCTTTTTATGATTTATAAACTGATACAACGGCAATAGAATACCGAAGGAACAAAGGAGTGAAATTTACAAAAATCGAAGTCCAAAGACACGGCCAAAACGAGAACACAGAAAACAATGACGTTAGACACACAAAAAAAAACCAATGACGTTAGACAGATACAAAGCACAGAAACAGAAATTACAACATTCAAAACAAAGGCACTCACAGTGTGAACTCCAATGAAACTGAGAGTGACATCAGGTGCTCCGGAAGGGTAAGCATGTCCTGCTCTGTTAACAGCAATTCACCATAATACCACACACTTGCGACAATCAGTACATCCAAATACTTGTCATGATTTCCGGAAACTATTCTTCGTGAAGCAAATGTTTGCACTGAGTCTTCATTTCATACGAAATTACTGTAATTATTGCACTTAATATCTAAAACTTTAAATATTGATATAAAGGTTTATTGCAAAATCCATTCTTGATTATTGCTAGCTTTTACCTATATGTATAAATGATTTTTTGGTGGAACAAAACCTAATTTTCCCTGTCGCAACTTAGGATGTAGAAGAAACAAAATACCATACAAAGGGGTCTTAGAAGGGCTCTCTTTCCCGAAATCCTGTCAATTGTTATCCATTTTCCAACTAAACAGGCGGAAATATAGTTTACAAAGATCTTAAAAGAGGCAACCTTTTTCCGTTTCACGGACAAAAATTTTAGCATTTCTCATGTCAAGGCCAACATCCTTTAACGTTTTCACGTGCACCTTTGCCACAATCTATCAGAGCTGACTAGAAAGTCCAATTGTGTTTCCAACATATACTTTATTGAGACTCACTACAAATGAATAGAATTCCTGCTAATGTGATACTTTTGTAACCATTGGAATACAGAATTGACCAGGCAATATTCGTTCGAGCAATTTTGACGTCTTTGTTGCATTTAAAGGTTTCACTGCTTTTCAAGAAGGTTGACATATTATATCAAATAAACTTTCTTGTGTAATGATATTAAACAAGTTAATTTGGAGTTTTTCAGTTTCGCATTTTGATAAAGTCCATCATTTTTTTGTTTATTTCCGGAACACACCAAGCAAAAATAAATGGGTTTATCAATAAATGTAAAACGACAAGTGATAAAAGAAAGAATTTGATTGGATACGACATCGGAGTAGCAGAGAATATGTCATACCAAAATATAGATGCAAACGGAAAGGTCAACCCCACAGTAGTTATTACTATAATTAAGCTTGAAACAAACGCTCGAATTTCCCATGAGTCAAACTTTCTTCGGACTGTCTTTCGATTGTTGTCTGATTTGTAGTTATTTTGGCGTGATAAATTTCCAATCTCAGCGTTTTGCCTTTCAAGCTTCATTGCTTTTATGACATTTAATATTTTTTGTTTCGTTGCTTTTGTTTCGTCTTCGTCAAAAGGTATACTTGTTTCATCTCTTTGAATGTCTGAATGATCTCCTTGAGAGTCCGGTCGATTTAAACTTATGTTCGAGTCAAAATTATCATAAAACGTACGTTTCGGTCCCATATCTTCAGTTATAGCTGGTTGCGTGTGGTTTAGACTTGTTGACAATTCATGCACGGTTGATTCCGTTACAGTTTTGTTGTAATCGACGATTCTGTCCTTCTTGAAGAAAATTTGCCAAATCAGGAAACAAGTTCGTATTGTAACACATACGATGCCTATAAAAAGTACGGACAGCGAAAGAGCTAATACTTCGGCAAAAGAAGGATAATTCTTTCCCAACAAATCGTTAGCAGAACATCTATTAATAGCACTTGCAAGTGGGAAAAATAATGTCACTTCAATAGTCAAGGTAAAATCTATTAATATAGTAATGGCGATAAATGTATATTTGAATCTATTTAGAAAATGAGTAATTCCATAATTTCTGGACCGGACTACCAAATATCTCTCAAGACACAAAGCAAACACAATACTATACGTCATCATAAGTCCAAAGAAAATTGTAAAAATTTGAAATGCACAATATCCTACGTTTCTGACCAAGAAACAACCAGTAATTGACGTTAGACTGAAAGTAAAAAGCGATGATCCAAGAAAAACGTCACTAAAACACAGTGAAAGGATCAATAAGTTGTGAAATTGCTTTTTCAGAGTTCTGAAGCAGACGACAAAGAAAACCAAGTTGACAAATGAGGCAATTCCGATAACAACTATTTCTGTAACGATGATTGGATGATAATGTGTGGTAAATTCCATGTCTTTCATTTGCGTGCCCTGGAAAAATAAAACAATGCTTTTGATTACAAGTGCAAGAAAAGGCTTTACACACATTTGAACCTAATACGTCACATGATGACTTTTTTGATATGTATACGTAAATGCTCCTGTGGTAAAAAGCACTATGAAAATGTCATTGAGTAGGGAACCAGAAACCACCACTTAAAAACGAAATAGGCTTGACAAATTCACAATATGAAAACAGTAGTTGCTCTTAAAACAAATTAAAATAAGTGTGGTTGATAATTGAATGGTGCTATAGATTTAAAAAGAAAAACTATATAGGGCGTTTTATTCGCGGTACGAAATTTAGGCGGTTTCAGTGTTAGATTTATTCGCAGGACTTTATATTCGCGGATTTCGAGTTCAAGTTATAATGTTTATTTATATTCAGATTTTCAGTGCTTTATTCGCGGGTATAAATTGTCGTGCTGATCGTGTTAAATGCGAATCGCGCGAAAATTGATACACTGGGAAATATAACAACCATACAGTAGTTAGCTTCCGAAATTTTAGGAAACAGTTTGGTAAAGAGGAATACAAATGATGTAGGATTTTTCCATACAAGGTAAATATTTTCATTGTCCCATCACTTCCCAAAAATATATAAATGTCCATGATCTTTTCTATAGGAAAAATTTAAATTTTTTTATCGAAATCTCAAGATCGTTTAAGAAAAACACACCGACATTTGTATACACTTACTGCTAACCTGTCACTTTGGCCGTTAAAACATTATTGTCCTTACGTCTGAAGATTTGTTGAATAATCAGCATCTCTTATTAAGTACTTTCAAAGTCCTTAATACAACGTCGAGATAGGTTTCCATCTAATATTTTTTTTTAAATAAGAAAATCTATGGAGAAATATCCGATGGTTTTGAATGAATTATCGAAGCAGGAAGTAAAATGGGTTGTTGTTAGATCTTCCATACAGTGACAGTGACTATCAGGAAAAACGAATTGACAGATATGTTATTTGTATTTTGATATTATAAGTAAGAAAGCAAAGAGTGTTTGTGACCACTTTTTTACTGTTTTTTATGCAACTTCGATATTTTTTGTATTTTGAATCATTGGGCCGATGCCACTGCTGGTGGACCAGAGGTCCCCGAGGGTATTCACCAGCCCAATAGTCAGACTTGTCTGACATGGAAATTTACCTTGCGTATTACAGAAATTTACTGCTTTTATCAAAATTCTAACCCCTTAAAAATACCGTGGCTTCATTCCGTGTATGGCACTCGGTAGATGTCCTTGGTACTGGATTTGGCTTTCTATTTCGATTTATTTGGTAATGAGTACTTCTTTTATTACAACTTTTGGATTATGGCTTTCCACATCATTTGATTTTACTGCTGCTGATGAGAGGTTATTCCTTGAAACACGTGTACAGCATAACGAAATTTACTGTTTTTTATGCAACTTCGATATTTTTTGTATTTTGTGTCTGAACGACAGCAAATTCGCAGGACATTTCGCCGTTTAA
>MJUU01013424.1:21911-50365 GCA_002080025.1 Modiolus philippinarum | reverse complement strand
AGAACCGTTTTGGTCATTTCTAAAGATTGGCGGTAAAATGCAGACTTATAATTCTTCCTTGAGACCTTATTTATGCTTAAATTCATAAAATTTTTACATCGCAACCTATTACACATCTGTAACATGATAAGATAAAAAAAAAAACAAAACAAAACAAAACAAAAAAAAACAAAAAAAAAAGAAAACTGTTTTGTCCATTTTTAAACACTGAGTTGAATTGCTTCATCAGTCTTTCAATTGAATTGAGAAATTTGTATATCATATTATATAAATCTTCTTTGTTAGGAAATACGAATTTTGTTTTTCAAATCATACCTTTCTTAAACTAAAGACTTAAATCTTTCTTTTCATGTCTTCTTTGTGATAAAATTCTGGAAATTTCCATAATGCAACATATAAAACTGATCTGAAAGGGTATGCTAAAAAATAATAAAAAGAGAACCGTTTTGGTCATTTCTAAAGATTGGCGGTAAAATGCAGACTTATAATTCTTCCTTGAGACCTTATTTATGCTTAAATTCATAAAATTTTTACATCGCAACCTATTACACATCTGTAACATGATAAGATAAAAAAAAAACAAAAAAAAAAAAACAAAACAAAACAAAACAAAGCAAAAAAAAAAGAAAGAAAACTGTTTTGTCCATTTTTAAACACTGAGTTGAATTGCTTCATCAGTCTTTTATTTCCTTATTTATGATTGAATTCATTGAATTTGTATGTGTCATCATATAAGATTCTTTCGAAAGTATGTAATGAAGAAAGATGAATAAAGATCGATTTAAGCAGCAGACTAAAAACCTAACAATAAAAAAATCAAATAACTTTTTTGAATGTAAATCTAAAACGGCGAAATTACAAATATTAAAGTGAACATGCACAGTTGAGATGGAATCCGTATCCTCCTATGACTCCGGAATCAGCTGTTCGTTCGCACCTACATGCAACAGTCTATTTGATTACTATTATATTTAACTAAAAAAATTACAAGGGCTGAAAAGAAAAGTAAGTTATAAGCAATAGATAGGCTAAACGTTTTTGATTTTTTTTTAAATTCTGAAATTGGGTTTCCGTTTCTGAAAGATGAACATTAAGCACCTAATTGCGATTTCTGTTTCTCAATCAGTAAGTGCAGTATTTTGTTATTTATTATTGGTTAAAACTAAGATTTGCGCTTTCGATTTAAATTCAATTCCGATTCCAATCGAAAACCCTTCTTTCCAATTGAATTCAATCGGAAATTGTAGATTCCGTGAAAAATGCTAGATACTTTGGAAAAATATGATGACATTTTATAAGAAACGCCAGATTTCGTGTGAAATAACTCTTATGTCGCATAAAAATCCTAGTTTTTGAGCGAAATACTTGGTACTCCTCATTTTTGTGTACAATTTATTTATCTCATAAACATTACATGCGAACATCAATTTTTTTTTGCATACTCCAGATTCTACTGTAAAACACGCAACTTAGCCCCTTTTTGCACCTTTTTCTGAAAGGGGTTGGGCCAGGGTCCCAAATTGAAAAAAAAGATAACACGCATGCTAAGAAACATTCTACTAAAATTTGATAATAATCCGTCAACTAAGGTAACGCTATCCACAGACGCTAGCCACGACACTAACGCCAGCGCCATAATTTTTGCGGTTTTATAAAAACGTTAAACGTTCATAACAAAAAAAAATTAAAATAAAAAAAAATAAAAAATAAAATAAATAAATAAAAAAATACAATAAAAATGAAAAAAATATTGGATTTTTTTTTCAAATTACAAATAACTTCCACTATATTGTTTTAATTAACGATAGAAAGTTTCGAAAATAAAGCTAAAAATTGAACTTATGCAACAGTTAAACAATGATTTAACATTTTCAAGCGCAATTCGTTCTGTATATCCTGTTTTCGGTTTCGGAATCGGTTTCGACGATGAATAGTAAAACTGTCTAACAGGGGACAAAAGGTTCGAATATCTCCCTTCATTTTTTCAGTTTTCAATTCGATTGTTTTGTTTTTGATTTGTTAAAATTGATATTTTAGGTGCTTCAGTATCACAAAAAAAATATTATGCTACACAACAAACTATGGACTATGATAAGACACACTTTGACTGTCACGGATACAACTGAACATTGATAACAGCTTGTAGCTTAAGGATTTACAATAAATTCATCAAAACGAATTCAAAAAAAGTTGTCAAATTTTGGTTAATGATCTCTCATATTGTTTTGATTAGATCAGACTTTATTATAATTTTGGGATTTTGTAATTATGAACAAAGATACCTTACGTCGAAATGGGCATAATTATGCAGAAAATAAATTAACAGTTACTTCGGTATTTTGTTATCAATAAAGATATATCCATCAACTGAAATGAAATTATTAGAAAGATATCTTTAAAATTTTACATCAATCCACTAAAATTGGAAATATATCTACGGTAAAAAATAATTAGTTACAAATTCAGTAAAAAATCTTTCATGTGCACGATGGAAAATGTTATAAAAATGGGCACGTTGGTCTTTTTTTTTTTTTATTAATTTACGACAAAAATATTAATTCAAAGTCATTGTCTAATACCTAAATACCGAAGTAAATGTGAATTTATTTTCTGCATATGCGCATTTCGATATCTTATGTCTCTTCAGTGCAGATAAAATCTAAACGCTTAGAAGACTATTAATTCAATAATGTTCAAAAACTGATAGAGAACAAATAACCAATATGATCTAAATGTTAAGCTAAAATCAGCTAAGGACAGAGCTTTGCATGAGGGAGATACTCCTTATTTTACGAAAGGATATGGAGTATCTATGAAAAATAAAGAGCATACATCTCTACCACGGTAACTGTTTTATCAACTCCACACTGCAATAAAAGACAAACTCCTGTATTAAATATTTTACGAAAGGATATGGAGTAAATGAACATGAGACCATATCACATATGTTAACTCCAACTGCAATAATTCTAATGAGCTGTATGGCCATTTCGGAAAATAATTCCTCATCAGCAGCACTGGAACCCAAACAAAGGAAATCCATAATTTCAAAAGTGTTTAAAATGCATAAAACTAAACGAAATCCGAATAATTATTAATATCAAATATAGCAAAGGACAAAACTACGATGGGGAAGTTAATCCTAAGGTTTTAGAATTTACATAATTTTAGATAATAGTAATTGAACAAAGTGTACACATGAGATATTATCTCATGTACAAGAACACCATATCTAACTCCACACTGCAATAATTTTAATGAGCTGTATAGCCATTTCGGAAGATAATTCCTCATCCTTAGTTTTAACAAAATTTACAAAAATTTAGATATTGCAAGGTTCCAAATAGAATTGGCTTTCGGGTCAGCACCGAAGTACTGACTACTACTAAAAGACGCGCTTTTCTTTTCATATGTCCAAAACTAGGAGAATAAAAACGTTTTATATTGCAAGAACTCTCATAATAAAATTAGAAATGTTTTGTATTTAAAAAGAAATAAAATTAATAAATACAAAGTGAGTAAAAAAAAATAAATAAATTAAACATTTATCTAAATGAAATCAACTTACGTTATCCATTTCTCAAAATTCCTTGTTTTTAAGAGCTTATGAAGATAATTATAAGAATGAGAGCCAAAGCTGTTGTATAAAAATTTCAATACTCTTCTATTTATATACTGTCAAGAAGAAAGTAACTGCGCAGACCATGTGTGTCTATTGATTTCAATAAATGACAGTTCTGTTATTGCTTTTCTTTGACTTCAAGATGTTTTATTAAATACCGAAATATGAGAGAAACAAAACATAAGTCATTGTATTTTGATGTTATAACCATCAACTAAAACATTATAGTATGCCATGCAGCAGGTGTTGTTCTTTTGAAATCAAGCAATACGAAAGGATTCGGAGTTGGCCCAAAAATAAACATTTACACCGATTTGTTTTGAAAACATGAAATATCTAAATTTTTGAAAGTTTCATTTAAAACTGAGGTGTATCTCCCTCCTTACATGATATTGGCTTTTTATTCAGGTTATTTCAATTTTATCTCTATCAGATTTTACAAATTATTGGTCAATCATCTTCAAATTGTTTTAATTTGATCTGTATTAAAGGAACATAATGTCAAAATGGCCATTTGCATAAACTAATTTTATAGGAAATTCGGTAATTTGCTATTTAATATGACATTTAAAGTTTAAATACATGTGGTCATTGCAAATCTCTGAAATCATTTTAACCCAAAAATGTATGATCCTTGAAAACAAATCCAATTTCAACCAGGAACTAATGCTATGAGGCTTTTTCTTCCACAAATTCCGCGTCTTGATCTTCTTAACGATATTAGCAAATCGAAATGTTAATTCTGTGCACCATACCCATCGAAATGTTTAATCTGTGTACCATACCCATCGAAATGTCAAATTCCGTGTCTTGATCTTTTAAACGATATTAGCAAGTCGAAATGTTAAATCTGTGTACCATACTCATCGAAATGTTAACTCTGTGTTCTATACCCATCGAAATATTTAATCTGTGTACCATACCCGTCAAAATGTTTAATCTGTGTACCATGCCCATCGAAATGTTTAATCTGTGTACCATACCCATCCAGATGTTTAATCTGTGTACCATACCCGTCGAAATGTTTAATCTGTGTACCATACCCATCGAAATATTTAATCTGTGTACCATACCCATCGAAATATTTAATCTGTGTACCATACCCATCGAATTTTTTAATCTGTGTACCATACCCATCGAGATGTTTAATCTGTGTACCATACCCGTCTAAATTTTGAAAATGACCCAACAAAGGTGGAAATTATTGTATTGGAAAAATGGGTACCCGAATGTGAATGTCATTTTCTTTTGCAATTTTCAACAACTTTTCGTGAAACAAAGTCTTGTAGGCAGTCAAAAGAGCGAACAACTCGATGAAAATGTCAATTTCCTTTTTTGCAAATATCGTCAATGACAAATTTTGAAGAATTGAAAATTGCAGAAAGTGATCATAATGGTAAGCGTATACCCTTATAAAGTTTCTTGTCAATCAGACCGGTGCTTATGCCCATTCTTCGAGACGAAAATAAAGACACATTATTTTAAATGAATATGATCCTAACTTTTTTGACCAGTATATATTTATCATATCATTTCTAATTAAAATTAAAATATTTACAATTTGTACTTATATGAGCAAACAAGATAAACATATAAGGACCGTAAAAGCTCTAGCACTGTGATTCGAAACTACAAAAAGAGTCGGCATGTTCAGTGAGTATTGTCGCTTTTCTTGATCAGCCAGCATTCTGATTCCTTACTATTAGAATCGGGTCTTAAGCACGTCCAATAAGTATTGTTGAGTCATCTTGATCAGTCAGCAATACGATTCCTAATAATACAAATCAAGATTGTCTCTAGCAAGTTTATTTATATAGTTGAGATATCGATTAGTTTTATGCAGTTTAAACATTTTTTGAAATAATGGATTTCCTTTTTTTGGGTTCTAGTACTGCTGATGAGGCATAAATTTCCGAAATGGCCATACAGTTCTTTAAAAATATTGCTGTTGGAGTTAACATATGTATGTTCATTTACTCCATATCCTGTCGTAAAATATTGAGATCTCTGGATTAGCTAGCAGTGTGATTCAAAACTATACAATCAACATTGTCTTCAGCATATTCAGCTGGTATTGTTGAGTCAGGTGGATCACAATTTGATACCGGGGGCAAGGCCCAAAGGCTTTAACCCTTTTTCAACATTTTCAATAACCTTGGTGAATTTCGTCGATAATCTTGGTTATTTTTTAGTTATCGCAATTTTAAAATGAAATTTCTTTCAACATATTCCTTATTTATGCAAATAAATTCTAGCACTGTATATCAAACTCTGAAAGGTAAAACGACAATGGAAGCACAAATTTGATAGAACAAATAAAAAAACATATTTTTGTATTTTTTGACAAACTAACAATTAAAAATCACATCCAATGAGCATAAAGAAATGCACTTCAAATTGCGTCATTATCCTGAATTAATTTAATCTAAAACCGTAAAAATTAAATTTGCCAAACATTGCCTTATTTGAAAACTCACAATTTGTCAAATTAAGGTATGAAAATCAAAAAGATACCATTGATACTGATTACATAAACACAACTTTTTTTAAGCTTACTTAAAAACGTTATCTCTTTGAGTCATGAACCTAAAGACTACTTTGTAAACTCTCTATTCAATCATAATGACAACAGCATGTAACTCACAAAAATACAATAAATCATTAAATAAATGGAACAAGTCAATTACAATCACCAACTCTCCTCCTGCCAAATTACACATCTCACCATTTAGTCAAGAGAGAAAGCATTTTCCATCTGAGTCATCATAGTGTTTTTGGAAAAGACAACCTATCATGCAAGCGTTTGAATGACCTACAGACATGAGAATAGCAGAGGTAGGCTTAATGTTGGTCATTGAATCAGTATTGGTGTATTTTGGGGTCCTTTCTCGGGATAAATACGGCAACAGAAATGTCGCCATGAACCTTCAGATTCTGAAAAAGGCCATAATACCCCGATATATAGACTGAAGAGTAATTTCAGCCTTTTCAAATTGAAAATGAAAATGCACTAAAGCGTGCAATTTGTCTTTACATGTAAACTCTTTTAAATGATATTAACAATAATCGAAACCATTGTGTTTACTACTTTGAAAGAAGGAATCACTGACTGATTGAATCATTGATTGATGTTTAGGCAAACGAAACAAAAGATGATCTTGATAATGAAAGACAAATGTTCATTTTTTCTTGTTTTTAGAGGCAATTTTGATCCTATGAGCCATTTGTTCTCCGTCAAATTTTATACATCTTTTGGGTTTCCAGTCTTCTAAATGTTTTTATTCCATGGCACAGAAGATACTTATGTTGTCGTAATAACCTTCTACAGAAACTAAATTTACAGTAACGTCAAAATTACGTAAATTACCACCGTATATATTGGGATCAATTTACTGTTATTACATCATTAAAGAATGCTTTTCAAAGGTTTATTGCAAAAATTTGCCATAATGCAACAGTTAGTCTGATTGCTAACATTTTACTCCTCTTTTTCCATTTATTTCTTTTACTTTATTTATCTGTATATAATTAATTAAGATAATTTGCAGCAAGTCTTTAAGAAAATATATTCCAAATTACTATATGCTTCCTTCCGCGAAAAACTTGCAAACCAACATTCATTAGGAAAAAGGATGAAAGCATAGCAAGTCATCAGTGCAATTAATTTATCAAAATCCCTTTTAACGGTGACATCAAAAAGCTTTTTTATAATAATGCAAGTAATTAAACAATTTGAATTGATATAAGGAAGTGAGAACCGAACCGTCAGTCAAAATAACGAACAATCCATGGACAAAGGCAACATCAGAAACACTGAGAAACAAGGACACCACTTTTATCACATTGTTTGCCATGTGGCATGATGATTCGGCTCACTGAGAAAGGCATTGTCACCCATACTTCAAGACTACTAATTTTGCCGTAGTAAACCATTTTCTTTAAACAAGAATTTACAATTTTAGACTTGTGATTTGAATGAATTGGATTTTGGAACCTTTTTTTTAAGTCTGGTCAAGATAATTCCAAAGCCTAAGTGTTGAGGGTATTAAAGATTCTTTAGAAACTAAATGTGCAACCTCATAAACCATTTTGTCACTATAAGCACACGAGGGGAAAAATCGTGAAGACAGTTAGGAGATTTGTGCTTTAGGATAGTGTTAAGCAGTAAAATTTTATTGTTCTTCCTTGGTGACAATTTTTCTAATCCACTTTTTTCATATATAGACCGATATGGCATAAGCTGCCAAACCAGTTTCAATTCCACCAGCCTCAATATAAATTTTCGCAAATCTGTAAGAATCAACTGTAGAACAGACTTTACAATAGTACTCTTCAGAGGTGTTATAAACGTTAAGAAAACGATTTTTTAAAAAAAAGACAAGGGCTACGCGTAGCCATTTATACTCGCGACTATAGAAATGAAACACAATTTGTCAGTTTTAAACATATCACAAATTAGGTCACCGATGAAATAAAAGAAATTAATTCTGAAACGCTAATTTCTGTAATGACATCCATATTGCTTTTTTAAGAAAATTATCTCCCTTGCGTTATTTCTATTTTTATGCCCCCAGATCGAGGATCGGCGCATATTGTTTTTGTCCTGTCTGTCTGTTTGTCTGTCCATCCGAAACTTTAACCTTGGCTGTAACTTTTGAACTATGTAAGGTAGACTTTTCATACTTGACAAGTGTATAGCTCCAGTCAAGAGGAACATACATATGCAAAAAAATGAGGTCAGAGAGGCTAAAAGGGATAAAATTGGCTGTTTTCACATATTTGACTGTCGAATCTTTATTATTTATTCTATTTAGACGGGGTTTGTTTTATGTTTTTGCTAATGAAATTGCGCAACTGAAGTATGTCAACATATTTTAGGCAGCATTTACCATTTTTGAGAAACAAGAGGCCCAAAGGGGGACAAACGGAAAAAAATTGAATTTTAAAATTTTTTGTGGGATCTTGATGCAGTAATTTTCTGTAGGTTTCTTATAGCATGTTTAGACAAATACATTTAATAATTAAAAAAACATTTCAATAAACAAGAGGCCCAAAGAGGCTTCATCTTTTTTCCGGAATAAAGGGGTTGAATTGGGTGTTTTTATGGTAATAAACAATTTTTGAATTATGTAAGATGACTTTTAATACTTGGCAAGTGTATAGGTCTTGTCAAGATGAACATTTATATGCAAAAAAAAGAAAAAAAAAGGTCAAAGGTCAAGGTCACAGAGGTCAAAAAGGGGTAAAATTTGGTATTTTCATATAACGTATTGTAGAATCTAGGGGCATATGTAGTGTTTCACAAACATATCTTGTTTTTCTTTTCAAATAATACTTGATTTACACGTCTTACGTTTAGTGATTCTTTTTACATGAAAGTGTTGAAAAGGGGAAGTTGGACGAAAAATAAAAAAAAATCTTGAAGCTTTTTAAAGTCTAATACTAATTTAGAAAACTTCTCAAATGTATGAAGCCTAAATAAACAAAACATGGTCAAAATCATATCGTGCAGATAATGTAGTAATGAAACAACACGACCAAATGAGCGATGTGACAGATAAAGTTTGGCTGTTACAACCAATTATGAGCTGTAACAATTATTTGTATAATAAAACACCGAATGTGCTTGTTACATTTATTTCCATTTATCTTTTAAAGATATTTTGTAGTTCTAAACTCACAAAAAATAAAACAAAAAAAAAAAAAAAAAAAAAAAGATGTCATCGATAATCTATTCCTTTTATCAGGCTATGAAAACCAGGCCATATTCAATATTTTTCAGCAATATTTACAAAGAATTTATAGAAAAATGTGAAATAATGCCAATTGTTTAGTTATTATATGAAATAAATATCAGATAGATTTTTTTCTTTGATATTTCAGAGATATACACTTAAGCTACATGTCTAGCTGAAAGAATCTATATGTCGCCGTTCGAATTTGAGATATTGTATGTAGTATAGAAATATTTACAGGAAAAGGGAGCTTATTTGCAGGAAAGTGTACATCAATCTATTATGCCGGAAATAGAATGTCAATCTAGTATGACGTCTCATTTAAAAGGACAATAAAGGAATATTCGGACTTGAAAATCAAGTTAATTCCACACATGAATTGTGTTTTGCAATATGCGTCTATAGAATGCTCTGTGTATTAGTGTTGATATACCTTGAATCTTCTCCAGAACCTTTTTTAACGCTTATCTTTTATATACATTATCATAATAATATGAAATCAAATGCACTTTCATATGTAAATGGGAAAGATTAAGTCATTGCACTTGCCACTAATATGCAATTTTGACAATTATAGTAGGTTTTTGTGAAAATACGTTGTCTAGCACAATCATAACCAACTACACTAATGACCATGGCAAGCGCAATCATTTATGCACTAATAGTCATATTTTACTAAGATTATTTTGGACAATATAAATCTGAGCATAGTGTCCGTATAAAATTATTTTTATTGATTATCTTCATTTTTAGTATTTAGTTATTTGTTACCACTGAGTCGATGCCTCTACTTGTGGACAGTATGCGAGAGTATTCACCAGCCCAGTAGACAGAACTTCGGTGCTGACCCGAAAGCCGATTCTATTTGGCACCTTGCAATATCTAAAGTTTTGTAAATTTTGTTGAAAACTAAACAGTGTCTCCCTCATGCAAAGCTCTGTCCTTGGCTGATTTTGGGTATTTGTTCTCTATTAGTTTTTGAACATCTTTGACTTTATGGTCTTCGAAACGTTTTAGATTTTATCTGCTCTTAAGAGACATAAGTTGTCGAAGTGCGCATATGCAGAAAATATATTCACAGTAACTTCGGTATTTAGTTCATATTGTAAATCATACTTTTTTCAAGCACAATACATTTACACTACTCGGAAAATTTTAAGGAATATAACATTCATTGTCTTTAATCTCTTTCAAACGAAAGCTCGTGGCCAACAGATAACTTTATCCCGTGAGATAGTATATTTCGCTCCGATGATATAGTAAGCCGTGGCCACATGATAGCTCTCTCGTTCTAACGACTAAGTCATGGCCACGAGATAGCTAACTCGTTCCTACGAGATATCTCGTTCCCGCGATTTACTACTTCGTTTCCACAAGTTATGGCCATTAGATCTCTATGTCGCTGCAACGAGATACTGTTTCGTTCCAACGACAAACTAAGTCGCGGCCGCGAGATGATAACTCGTCTCAACGACATACTAAGTCGTTACTACGAGTTACTTACTGGTTCCCAAAACATACTATGTCGTAGACACGAGATAATTATGCACCGGGAGGCCTTGAACTACGAGTTTTATTGATACTTATAGCAATTTCGATGCCACGACTTAATATTTTGTGGAATCGAGTTAGTTTCTTGTTGCCACGAATAGGTATATCATGGGAACAAAAGTATCTCGTTGCCACAACATAACTACCTTGTGGCCAGGACTCAGTATCTCGTTGGACAAGTTAGTATGTCGTGTGAAACGAGATAGTATTTCGCGGGAAATTAGTAAGTCGTTGGGACGAGATAGCTAGAGTATCTCGTGAGCAGGTTTTATTATTTCATTGCCACGAGATAAAAATCCATTTGTCCCCTCCATGCTTCCATTCTTTCGCAATCATTTTTGGAAAATTACACAATTTTAATAAAAAAAGTAAAGTAAGTGAGAACCGACCTGTCTGTCTTAAACGAATAATCTGAGGACAATGGCAACATCATAAAACAGAGAAACAAAGACCTAACAGATTACATCAGAGAAAAGAAAAATGAAAACAAACACATATATAAAGATAAACAACACGGACAGGTGCTGATTTCAGGAAAACAATTATTATCAAAGGCGATTGCAATTCATTACAAATATTATATTATTTTTTGTATTACAATGGCTATTTATAAAACTTGTATCTGTATTGTATCCGGAAAAAATAGACCTAATGGTAAAAAATTACGGCAGTAGGATACCAGAGGAAAAAAGCACAAGATTACATAAATCAAGGTCTAGAGTCCAGACAAAAGCAAGGACACCAGAAGAAGGAAGACCAAAGACAATTCACACCCACAAAACACAAAGTGTAGCATTATAAATACAACACTAAAATCTAAAGCACTAACAAGTAAACTCTAAACAATAATAAGTGACATCAGGTGTTTCATAGTAAGCATGTCATACTCTGTATACAGCCATCGTCACACTGTCAGTGGGCCAATCAAGGATAAGTCAGATTCGGTATTGTCTAATCCGGCAAGACATTAATCTAGCTGATAATGTCCGTTTTCATTTGTGACAACGACATTTCGTATCTATCTATGAAGTTGTGGAGACCGCCATGAACTATCAAAAAGTGATAACGGCTGAAAATATCCTCCCCGACTCAGCAGGTTTTGTGACAGCGCTTTTGCTCTTTCCACAAAGTCACTGTATGAACTAAAAGCTCTACATTAACGAATTAATTGTGAAACTTACACTCCATATGCTGGGGAGGTAGGTTTACTGCTACCGAGAAAAGGAAAGTTAACAATCGGGAAGTCCAAATCATCATCTATGTCATATAACCTAGATTTCAGGCGTCCATGTTCGTCAATGTAAAACAAAAGGTCGAGGTATGAAGCAGAATTTGGTTTATCGGTTGTCTCTTTAATTTCAAGTTCACTGGGGGAGATCAGATGTAAATATTCTTTAAATCTTAAGTTGTTAAGAGAAAGTACATCGTCTATATATCTGGAGCTGAAATTAAAAGTCTGGGCTAGTTGTTTTTGTTTCTGTTGTATTAGCCCTTGTAAAATCTTTAATGGAAAATCAAGAGAAATCCGTTTCGCGCCAAATTATTAATATCTTGTTTCTCAGATAAAAACACACGGACGTATTCATTTCTTTTTACCATTTCACTTAGTCTACAAAGCTCAGTAAATTAAAAAAGGTTTCCATGATGTAAACAACATCAAGAGTGAGCCTCCTGATAATTATTCCCTCATTTAATCACCCTAACTCTTACTTACTTTTGACACTTAAGGAAGTAGACCTAGGTTAAGGGACATAACTCTTAAAAGTCACTTTATGTTTGTTTTAATCATTTTCATAAATATAATGGGAGCTTCTAAGTAACACAGATGATTATGATTCTCTTTCAAATAAATGCTTGAAAAACGTCAATGAAACTGGCAGCTTCAAATGACTTATTGATTTAAAGAGTTATCTCCCTTAACATAGGTCTACTACCTTAAATGTTTGGTGAAATTGCTAATAAGTTGCCCAAATTGACAGCTACAGAAACTTAATTCATAGTAAATAACTAAATACCGAAGTTACTGTGAATTTAAATTCTGCATATGCGCATTTCGACAACTTATGTCTCTTCAGTGCAGATAAAATCTAAACGTTTGGAAGACCATAAACTCAAAGATGTTTAAAAACTGATAGAGAACAAATAACCAATATGATCTAAATGTATAGCCAAAATCAGCTAAGGACAGAGCTTTGCAAGAGGGAGATACTCCTTAGTTTTCAACAAAATTCACAAAATTTAGATATTGTAATGTAGTAGGTCGATTCTGGGTGTAAAAAGACCAAACTCGTCTAGGGTTCAGGTTGTTTATTAGCCATTAAAATGAACACTGAAATAACAATATAAAAATAATTAACAACAATATCACATGTAGAAAATGAGAAAAATATAATACTATATACCATGGTAAATGTAAGTGACATTTCAAAAGTACTTTAAGTTGATATCTTATATAAACTATAATGAAAACTGAATTTTCAACAAATTGTTTACTAATTTCAAACTACATGCTATAATCGGCAGATTTAAACAGCTCATGTTGAAGTATGAAATATTCGACATCAGTATATCTTTTTGGTAAACATATAGATAACAGTAATTTCATATGTTCGGTATGTCTCATTTCAATACATTTACAACAATATCAATATCTAGTATTAAAAATATTTAACAATTACAAAAGTGTATTCTGTATATGTTTTTGTTGTCAACAATATATTTTCAATACAAATAGAAGACTAAGTAAGTCTAAACAATTGAAATTGTCAACTACATGAATTAAGAAGGAGATTACTCCAGTGCCGTATAAAAATAGCACACTACTGACAGATACAAATAAGTCGTCTGCTCGACATGAAAATAACACAAATGCTTACCACTTGTGGAATGTGTCTAGTGGCCAGAAAAGAAAAATGGCACAGCATACAATCTCAAATCTACAAATACTTGTAACTCGTACATCACAGTGGTCCTGTAAACAAAATTACAACATATATAATACAGGACTCAAAAATGCGTAAAAACATACTGTATACAAATAAATATATATACATATTAAGCGGCATTAATTGAACCTAGCCTAGTTCTCACTCATGACATTCACTCTGTTATTGGACTTGCGAACTAAAAAGGGGGGTTTAGACGAAGAATAAATGAAATACCGTTTTAAAGATTAAAGTGGAACAAAAATAATGTTAATTGTTATAAAGAAAGTTAAACTTACAGTCATCAGTCAAAAAATATTCAAAATAAGTATATGGGTATTCAACAAGTCATTTCCATTCAATCCATTACACTCAAATATGGCGTCTGTCCATCTCAGTGCCCAACTATATTCTGCCCAAAGACAAGAGCACAGAAAGAAAATCTAACCGCCAAAGCCTCTTAACCAATCAAAACCTTCTATTTCAAAAATAACCCCCGTGATCAATTAATAGCCAAACAGGTACGAGTAAAGTTACTCGTGACGTTTTCAAAGGGAAAATATCCCTGGACAAAAATACTCTACAAATTAAAATAAGTAACCCGTTTCAAATATGAATTTTAAATAAGAATTTTATTAATAAATAAACAAATACTAAATTACATAATATGAATAAGTGATTAAAATATCACTCTGCTACAGTAAAATCAGTATGTATTTTACATTTTGAAAGCAATTACATATGGACATAGAAAATCAAATAAACAGGAAATTAATACCCACGAGACACCTTAAGGTAAGTTAATAATAACTTACATATGAACATAGAAAATTAAGACAATCAAGTAACAGAAAATTAATACACACGAGACACCTTAAGGGAAGTTCATTATAACTTATTAGCAGATTTTGTCCAATTATTGTCCAAACTTACTCTATTATTTATGAATTAGTTATTGATTATGCATCTTGTAAATGTACCTTTGAAAGAAATTTTAATCTTCCATTTTTTAATACAAGTAAATATCAGTGGTGATTCATGATTTTGCTTTTATCTGCTATCCACTTACATTGTAAATAACTATCAAAGCACGTCATCAGACTGTTTCCTAATATAATGAAATGGATATGATTTATGGAATTAAAGAAGATAACACCACCAATGTTTGCCCAAACGGAAGCTATATTTTCGAGACACTGTTTCCTGTTAGGATCATTTTGGGGCTGTGCTTTCGTACGTTGTAGTATCGTTAAATTCTCTAACCTTAAATATGTTTTGGAAAGCAAGAAACGTGATGATATCTCCAGTAACCTGCCTGTTAATTGTTCTTGCCGTGTCTGACAGTATGGCAGCACTGTGCACTTTCATACCATTTCACCTTGGAATGCTGTTAAATTCGATACAGAAAGAGGAATCATTGATACAATATAGATATTGCTTTCCATACACCTTGGTGAGTGATTCACTCTTCTTTTAACTTCACGACTTGTCAGTTTTGATAACCGTAGCGGTTGGTCTTGTAAAAGTTCTTGTGCTAAAGTTCCGGATTTACAGTAACAGATAATTAACGAAGCGGAAAGTTCTCGCAGTTACGGCAATGTTTGTTCCTGTTGTCATTATAGGAGAGTTAGTCTTTTCATTTGAATATGATTTTGTTCCTAGGAACAATGGATGGTGCTGTAAATACTCCTAAGAAACCGATTATCTGCAAGATTTACAGGGAATAAGAATGTGGATTATATCCCTTTTCTACGCCATCTCTATTATTTTCATGTTGGATCAACCTCATTTATTGTAGCAAAACTTACAAGCCAGCGTTTCAGTCGTTTGAATAACAATTTAGTGATTCGCGGAAAAACAAAAATCAGTCTGCTATCATGTTAGTGCTTGTAACTATGATTTTCATAATGGCGGATTTTTTTTTTAGAAATTCTTGCTCTGTTTTCAATGGTTCTAACAGAACATTATGAAGTTGCAACTTTGTTTACACAGGACTGGTTTGTGCAACTGTTTTCTTGGCAGCATTGTATTGCCAAAATCGGATATGCTACTAATTTTTTCATCTATCGTTTTGTTTCACAACATTTGAGAGACGTTTTCAAACCTATAGCATGCAAAAATTGAAAAAAAATACTAGTATTCGAAAGTATTTTTTTTATTATTGCCTTTGTGGACTTATTATAGATATAGATAATAGACAATATTTCATGCTGTTAATATTTCCATATTAGTAAGTAAACTAATATTAAAATTTATGTAAATTCTAAAACCGAAGGATTAACTCCCTCCATCGTAGTTTTGTCCTTAGCTATATTTGATATTACTAATTATTCGGATTTCGTTTGGTTTTATGCATTTTAGACATCTTTTGAAATAATTGATTTCCTATGGTTGGGTTCTAGTGCTGCTGATGAGGAATAAATTTCCGAAATGGCCATACAGCTCATTAATTATTGCAGTTGGAGTTAACATATGTGTCATGGTCTCATGTTCATTTACTCCATATCCTTTCGTAAAATATTATATACGAGGGGCGGGAATGAGGGTGTCTTTCTCTTTTTTGCTGCCTCTTTACGGCTTTTCTATCGCCCCCTCTCTTCTCAACCTCTCCTTTCTGACGGCCCCCTTGTCATGTTTTTTTTGCAGTGTTCCATTCCCGTTTCTAGTTTCTCATACCACTAGCTATCTCCTACCCTTTCCTCTTTCTCCAATGAACGAACAAAGGGGTATGTAGTAAATGTACATAGGACAAATCCATTTAAAAACATGGTAAGATTTAGCAAATAGAACAACGCTTTCATTGTTGTTTTTCATCTTGAAGTCACCATAAGGCCTTCAACAAAGGACAAACACTCCTACCTCATAGCAAGTTCAAGTCGGCCCCTAGCACCTGTTTGAGCGGAATTCACTTTGTTATAAGGTAGAAATAACTTATGAATTAGTGTAAAACGAAGTCAGCAAAATAAAACAACTAAGCTCAAATTAGCCTTTAAATAAGACGAAAATTACAAATTAAATATACAATATGTAACTTTGAAAAAAATGAAAATTCATGAATCCGATTTGTCAGTCTTAATTATGGTATTGACCAATCAGATTGCAGGCTTATAATTGGCTATTGAAAATCAATTTTCGAAGCCATCTGTGTCCCACATTTGTGGGAAGTGCATTGAAAGTTGGATGATTAACGAATGAATCTTAAATAAAGAGAAATGGTTTTAAGATATGCATCGGGATATGTAAAATGATTTGAGCTAACTTGAAAGAATGATGGGTTGTCGTTTCTTTTTTATTTCAAAGGGCATAAATCTGGGGGAGGGGGACAAGTATTTGCGTATGCCTACTCTATTTAATTGTAAAATGAAATATACAAGTGAAAACCTATTGGTGGATCACAATTAACAAAATTACAATAAAAATACATAATCGTGAAAGTGGAAAATGTACAATGGTGAATAAAAGGATATGGAGCAAATGCACATGAGACAAAGTCTCTACAAATACACGGTAAAAAACAAGCAAAGGAACAACGCTTTTATTGTTGTTCTTCATGTATATTTTTACAGTTGGTTCCAACGATCTTTTAATTACGACAACAAATACTCTATTCTTTTAAATTTTTACTTCAGTGCGGTAAATACGATTATACCCCGTCCATTTATTTTCAAAAGATGAATACAATACTTGAATGGAAAAGAAACTTTTCATGAACATTCATAAAAATATATTTCGCTTTCAAGCCCTAATCTTCTCAATTTTGTTACCTCATTGCTGAAATGATTTTTGTATAATAGCCCCAACGAAATATTTTGAAATTTTATTCAACAATGTCAAAATATAGAGATTAAATTTAATTTCACTTCTTCATCAAGGACAACTTATGTCTTATACAGTGGAAATAAAATCAAAATATTTGGAAAAACATACATGAAAACAAAATGTAAATGCTTACTGATAACATGAATATACGGAAATATTAAAAACGTCAAGACGAATTCTTATGAGACTGCATACTGGTATTCTATAATTGATTTGCGTGGGATTTTATTTTATTTTGTGCAGTTCATTTGATAATGCAATGTATTTTTTTTTCAAATGTTATGAAAAAAAAATTCAAATTATATATTTTTCTCTTGAAACATTTTTTAATGAAAAAATCCTCTACCTCCCCGTAAATCAAATTACACAATTTCTATTCATCGTGTAAAGAAAACACAACATATAGACCAAATTATAAAACATTTTATTAATTAAAATACTTTGTTCATTTCATACTGAGAGATGTAATTCAGTTTTCTACGTATTGAATTTTCACTGTTCGTTTATTGCGCAACTTTACACATATTATCGTAAAATGGTAGATATCAGTGATCAAAACTCGGAAAAATGTTACTTTTTAGGATTATAAAAATGATTTAATAATTTTTTTTGTTAATAACACGTTCCCACACATGAAAATACATAACCTTTCTACTTTTTCTCGCGTTTTTCATCCCATGATGACAGGCATGTAGTGGCAGTGACCTGTGCAAATCTTTAAAAATTGAAAGCTCGGATCAATATCGACAGTTCTCCTAAAATATTTGCAAAATGATTAAATAAATTATAAAGTAAAATTCCATTTTACAAGAAAAAAATGATTCTAAAAAAATTGATTTGAAGTTTGTGTTACTTTAGATTTTTTTTTCATGGAGCGCCAACATTTGGCATCAACACGAATCGTTCAAAGTGTCTCAGAAACAGAAATCTTCACGTTATGGTAATATACTTCAGGTAAAAAAAAATAATCTCTTTAGAAAACCTTTTTTGACAGCGATTCGCTATTTTGAAGGAAAGAAACGGCGATATTTTCTAGTATATCTCTAATGAATCTTTTATATCGCATTCAGTAAAATAATAAATGTAGGTCTATTTTTGCACCGTCAAAATATAGGGTCATGCAGAGTTTTTATCCATTTCCGTGACTTGAAAACGGATGTAGCAATTTCGCACTGAATTTCTTACTTTGTCCCCCTTTTCTTAAAACTCACTATGAAGTTTTCAGGTTACTTCCTTTGCCTTTTAAACATCACCTATGAACTAACTTTAAAAATATTTATTTCACATAATATCCTCCTATCATCTCATACAATTCTTCATTACATTACTGGAAGCTCTCAACAAAATGGGCGGTTCTTGATGATGTAATGTTTATTGACTGAATTCACCCCTACACGATGTTTAGGTACCGAATCACCATTTTGAAGAGGCTAGATACTATTTCGGGTCGAAATAGAGTGCCGATATTAAAGAGATTTATAATAAAGGGAATGCCATTAGGGTAACCAGGACTGCCCGTTTTGTACAAGTGTCCTTTTTATAGAGGGTTTTGTTAATTTAAATTTGACTACCATTGTCACAAGCATAGTATGTGAATCTCTGGAGATGATGAAATTTTTAACTATTCAGTTTTTAAATCTACGTATTGAAGTTTCACTGTTCGTTTATTGCGCAACTTTACACATATTATCGTAAAATGGTAGATATCAGTGATCAAAACTCGGAAAAATGTTACTTTTTAGGATTATAAAAATGATTAAATAATTTTTTTTGTTAATAACACGTTCCCACACATGAAAATACATAACCTTTCTACTTTTTCTCGCGTTTTTCATCCCAAGATGACAGGCATGTAGTGGCAGTGACCTGTGCGAATCTCTAAAAATTGAATGCTCGGATCAATATCGACAGTTCTCCTAAAATATTTGCAAAATGAATAAATAAATTATAAAGTAAAATTCCATTTTACAAGAAAAAAATGATTCTAAAAAATTGATTTGAAGTTTGTGTTACTTTATATTTTTTTTTCATGGAGCGCCAACATTTGGCATCAACACGAATCGTTCAAAGTGTCTCAGAAACAGAAATCTCGATATGGTAATATACTTCAGGGAAAAAAAATTAATCTCTTTAGAAAACCTTTTTTGACAGCGATTCGCTATTTTGAAGGAAAGAAACGGCGATATTTTCTAGTATATCTCTAATGAATCTTTTATATCGCATTCAGTAAAATAATAAATGTCGGTCTATCTTTGCACCGTCAAAATATAGGGTCATGCAGAATTTTTATCCATTTCCGTGACTTGAAAACGGATGTAGCAATTTCGCACTGAATTTCTTACTTTGACCCCCTTTTCTTAAAACTCACTATGAAGTTTTCAGGTTACTTCCTTTGCCTTTTAAACATCACCTATGAAGTAACTTTTAAAAATATTTATTTCACATAATATCCTCCAATCATCTCATACAATTCTTCATTACATTACTGGAAGCTCTTAACAAAATGGGCGGTTCTTGATGATGTAATGTTTATTGACTGAATTCACCCCTACACGATGTTTAGGTGCCGAATCGCCATTTTGAAACTGAAACAGATTAGCTTGTGGCGTGCAGCAACAATATCGAAGGAAGCGGAGCCTATCTTCTTATCTCGGAACCATGAATAAATGAAAGCCTGTATGTGCTAGAGTGCTGTACATCACTGGCAACATAGATTTATATAGATTTAGAAATTAGTGAACTCACAAGTTGTTAACGAGTGTAAAACACAGACAATGCAAAAATCATAGGATTGCGAACACTTCAAAAGAGTAAAAAACGACTAAAATGAAAGCTTTATGCATGCAGGATTAATTTCATTCAGTAGACTGAAGATAATATTTTACCTGTTTTGACCAGCACCCTTGCAAAATTAAAAAAAACAGACACTAATTTCCAGATAATGTCCAGAGAACGTGATTTGTCTCTGAGTCTTTCTTTCTTTTCTAATCGAAATAAGAATACTTCTAATACGGGAACTCTCGTGTAATTAAGGCGGAAAAAATAGCCTCGGATACCAGTAAGAAGGAATACTGGATTTTTAAACATATTTTAAATATATACCACATAAAAAAACAAACTATTAGTGAAATTGAAGTGCATTTTTAATCTTTCCTATATGACAATTTTTTAGTTAGATTTTAATTGGCAAAAAATAGCATGAAGCGCTACAAATCGATTTAATATAAATCACCCTTAGCTCAACAGTGTTCAATAAGTGATTCTCTCTGAATGCATTGATGTATTGATTTTTTTCCGTATGAAAATAGATCTGTTTCCGGAATGAACACGATTCAAAATGCCCGTATTAAAATTAATTAGTTCAATTTTGTAATTAATGTATAAAGATATAAAAAATACCGTACAAGCTAATGCATTCAAACGCCAAACACTTTAAATACATCGGCAAACGACTAACGAAACAAAAATGAGGAAAATGAGAAGACCCTCTATGAGCGGTACACTTTTAGCAAGGACAATTATGTTTTTAAAATGATGAATTTAACTTAATTTAAAAATATTTGCCTGCTCTTATCAGACACAGACCCAGTTTAAGACATTAGACATTTATTCATATTTATTTGCACGTAAATGGTGATTGTTTTTCAATATATGGTCCAAGTTTCTCTTCTAAGATATCTTATCAAGGTTCCAAGTAAATTAATTGTCATCCTTTACGGTCCTAGTTGCCCTTTTAAACGGGTCGAGCTGTACGTTGTACGGCCCTAGTGGTCATGGTAGGCTTTAAGGTAATAGGTACGTAAACAGCAAAGTTTCCGGATTTCGATGAAATTTTACATGTAAGTGCATCAAGTGAAGCTGAATTCCAAGGTGTAATAAAATCGGTTTAGCTATTTTTATGTTTGAAATATGACAGATTGAAATATCTATCAGTCATGTTGTTTTCATATAGAATCCATGTAAAACGTACAGAAAAATGATAGATGAAACGTTTTTAAATTGCGCGTTTATGAAAACGTATCCTACAATTTTTCTGCAAAAAGGATATGTTTTAAACAATGAAATTTTCATTTTAATGGTGTAAATTTTATATAGGGTCACCGAATTAATTTCGCCGGTATAAATAGTTGAACATAGAATAGACACGCCAAAAATGGATTTTTTTCGATAAAATCCGCCGTCAAAACAGCGACGTCGTCGATAAAAGTTATGATTTTAGGCCCGATTTGAAAGATGAACATCTATTCAGCGATCTATACCACGAAAACAAACTCGGTGACCCTATAAAAAATTATATCAATAAAACAGAAATTTCTTAGGCAACATAATATCAATTTTTCAGAAAAATTGTAGGATATAGTTTGAAACGACGATAATTTAAAGTGAAAATTAAAATTATTTCACGTTCATTCTAAAGCAAATATATAACGTTCACCGGTAGAGTCGCTTATTTACGTACCTCTCACCTTAAGAGACAGGTTATATTTTTAGTGATAACTTCAACTTGGCCTGCTTTTCCGATCGGAACTACCGTGGTGAACATAGACAATACATTTGTGAGATAAAACTTTCATTTACTAACAATAATTGTAATTCAGGTCAGTTTAATAGAGTAATAAATATCACATACGGATTGGAGGTTGAAATGTTAGAAGGAGAAAAGCAAAATTCATTGAGATATGAAAGACAAATTTTGAAACAACTGTAAGGATTACCTGATAAATGTGCAACTGTAGCTGCATATGTACTTCATGGCGCAACACCAATAACCACAATCATAGAGAGAAACTCAATAAATGCATTTTACAACATTGCAAGACATGATAACTTCATTGAACATGCAATTGCGCAAAGACAGTAGGCAATCAAAGACGAAAATAGTAGAAGTTGGTTTACTTACACACGGAAATAACTTCAAAAGTACAATCTTCCAACAGCTTATGAAATTATGGATACTCCGCCATCAAAAGGAAAGTGGAAAGAATTATTGATTGAGAAATAGACAACTATTGGAAAAATGAATGGGAACTGGAAAACAAGGAACATTATCCCTAAAATATCTAAACATACAAGACAAACAAACTAGAACTCAACATACTGTCTGGGAAAAATAATTAAGTTAAATGCTAGATCTGTAGTCAAAACATCCATCAAAGTGAAAATATTAACAGGAAATGTTATTATACCTCAGAATATGAACATTACTGCTATAATCTGTAAAATAAAATTACTATTTTTCACCTTTTCCAATTTTGAAACTATTTACCAGTCAACAATTTCTCATACTATTGACTGGCAGTATGAATATTTTCCCGTACTTTTTTTTCTTGCTTTCCTATTGGATAAAAAAAAGTCTGATGATAATTCAAAATGCTCTGACATCATTGTTTCCATGTGAAAAATCTTAACTAGCCATACAAATTACAGTGAACACTATTCACCCTAATTTGTTGATCAGAAAAGATGTAATTGTTTATGTTTTAGTAGAAAACAAAATTTAGAGAAAAAAATACTAGAAATTAGAGAAATATTATTTAAAATTAACTCAATATTGAATGCGCTGATGGAGAATCACTGCCTTACTCAGGATATATAGAGGCTAATACCGCAACTTCAACAGGAGCATCATTGCATTCTACTTATAGTTCAAGACAGTGATTACAATTCCAAGATACCCTTTTTAATCGGAACAAATCTTTTTACTTCAGTCATGAGCACTTGTATGGATCAACATGGACCAAAATATCTGATGACAAGCAAGATTAACTACCCCTTGGTATACATCTTTTAGGTGCATTTGTCTTAGAGAAAAGGAGTTATTGAAGAATAAAGATAAACTTGCTTTGATAAAGAGTGCAGAGAAGAACCCTGTCACGTTACCACCCAATACAGATATATGCATCTCAGGATATCTCGACAAAGCCATTCCATACCAGTCAACATCAGCAATGATACAGCCAACAAGTCAGTCCGTCATCCCTACTGATATTGGTCAACTGTCAGTATGGAATAAGTCGATTGGTTGATGTGAATATCAGCAATGTTACAACCCGCACAGTGACAATTCCACCGAGATCCATCATTTCTGATATACAACCTGTCTTCATAAAAGATCAACAACAAGCGGACATTGGAGATTTTTCACACCTCTCTTAGAATAGGTTACGACAGATAAATACAACCTTCAGCAGATGAACTTACAACAGCAGAAGACTTTATTTCATCTTTTAGTGATATATTTTCGAGAAGCGACATTGATGTTGGTCATACTGACCTTGTACAACACCACATAGATTTGATTGATGATACCCCTTTCAAGCAAAGATATCGCCGTATTCTTCCTTCTATGTACGAAGAAGTGAAATCGGATATCCATCAACTACTAAGAGCAGGTATTATCAGGAAATCTTATAGTCCTTACTCCTCCAATCTTGTGTTGGTGAAGAAAAAAGATGAATCATTGAGGTTATGTGTGGATTTTCGACAGTTGAACCTGAAAACCAAGAAGGACGCCTATGCACTTCCTCGTATAGAAGACATATTGGACTATTTGGCAGGAAATTCCTACTTTCAATGATCGTCATGAAATCCGGTTATCACACAGTGGAAATATTTCTTGAACCTTATAAGGAGCACACAGCTTTTACTGTTGGCCCTTTAGGATTATATAAATATAATCGAATGTTTTTGGACTCTGTAATGCCCCAGCCACTTATCAGCGATTAATGCAGGACTGTTTGAATGACTACCACATGAACATATGTTGCATATTTATAGATGACATCATTATATTTTCAAAGACATATGAGCAACATCTCCATCGTTTGGAACTCCTATTTCAGAGAATAAGATAAGCAAAACAGAAATTATCACCTATTAAGTGCACATTTTTCAAGCCACGGTTTAAGTATGTAGGACATATTATTTCCAAGGATGGTGTAGAGACTGATCTTGATAAGATTGAGAAAGTACTTGCATGGCCTACACCAACTACACCAGAAGAAGTCCGCCGTTTTATTGATTTTGCAGGATACTTTAGGAGATTTATTCAAAATTTTAGCCATATCGCATTGATCAACCCGATGCCAGCTGCAAAACCAAAACCTGGCAATAATAAGAAACGAGAACAGAATCACGGACTTGGGGAGATAAAGAAGCGAATGCATTCAACCAGTTGAAGTAACGATTAGGGTCAGCACCAATTTTAGCATATCCAGATTACCATCTGCCTTTTGAATTACATACAGATGCCAGTAGCTTAGGATTAGGTGCTGTTCTATATCAGAATCAGGAAGGTCAACAGAAAGTCATTGTCTATGCCAGCAGGGGATTAACCAAAGCTGAAAGGAACTATCCAGCTCACAAGATGGAATCTCTTGCCCTGAAATGGACCATTACAGATAAATTCCAGGATTATTTGTATGGTCAGAAGTTCCATGCTGTAACAGACAATAATCCACTGACATATGTTTTGACATCTGCCAAATTGGACTCCCCCGGGCACAGATTGTTGCCGGTCTTAGCTGTCTGCGACTTCGATATTACATATTGACCAGGCAAAATCAACCAGGATGGCGATGCAATATCACGATTACCAACATAAGAGGAAACTACTTTGTTAAGGGATGCCATTAAGTTGTATGTGGTTCACTTTCTGTACCATAATTGGACACTTTGGCAGTTTCACCTGATATTTTGGATACCATTAATGTAGATATGCATTTGCAGGTTGAAAAAGACATAGACTGGTCAGAAGTTCAACAAATGGACCCACAGTTGAAACCTTGGATTGACTTTGTTCGATCAAGTTGTAAACCTAAGAAAGGACAGGTACCCTCAAATCCACTGTCGCGCCACTTAAGCCAACTACACTTGGAAAAAGATATGCTGTAGAGAGACATTTCAGTTGATGGAAGTTCTATACACCAGCTTGTGTTGCCATCCAGTCATGTACCAGTTGTGTTGGAAGCTTTGCCCAATTAGATGGGCCACCCTGGCAGAGACTGCACAACCAGTTTGATACGCGACAGGTTTTACTGGCCATTCATGACCAAAGATATTGAAGATTGGATTGGACATTGTGATAGATGTTTGAAGAGAAAAAAGGAACCACAAAGAGCTCCATTGATCAACATTACTTCTAGTAAACCCATGGAGTTGGTGTGCATAGACTCTGGAACCGTCCAAATTGGATGATGACTTATCATTATACTAGATATGCGCAGGCCATACCGACACGTAACCAGACTGCCAAGACCACTGCTGAAGCTCTGTTTAGCAATTTCGTCACCCATTATGGAATACCAAAGAAACTTCATTCAGACCAGGGTCAGAACTTTGAGAGTAAGGTGATAAAGGAGTTATGCCAGCGTCTTGGTATCCAAAAGTCCAGGACCACTCCTTACCACCCTATGGGAAATGGGATGACGGAAAGGCAACTGGAAGAATCATGTAGCTCCACTTGTACACGCTTATAACTGTACCCGCCATGAATCAACAGATGTTTGATAGGGATCCTAATCCTCCAATAGATATTGCGTTTGGATTGACATCTAATGAGAGCAGGAAGCTGCAGTCAAAGTTTATAAAAGACCTACGAGAACGTCTTGTCCATGCTCATGACCTTGCATCCAAAGCAGCAGATAGAGCTAGGACGAAGCAAAAGGATGTATATGACCTTACAACTAGAGGAGCCACATTAGAACTTGGGAACTTGGGGACAGAGTTCTGGTCAAAGTTGTTGCCCATGATAGTAAGCATAAAATACCAGACAGATGGGAAGATGATGTCTATGTCTCTATGGAGCAACCCAACAGTGATGTACCAGTGTACACAGTCCAGAAAGAAAGTGGAGAAGGAAGACGTCGTACACTCCAGAGAAACTTACTTCTCCCTGTTGGATATGTACAAGACAGAAAACCAGAACCTGTTAAACCAGTACCCGCTCCTAGAACTAGGGCAAGACGAAAGATTATTCGGCCTTCATCCGAGCCATCTGAGAGTTCTGATGATGATTCAGATATTCCTGTTAGAGTAGTACATAGATCATTCTCTAATGCTGATATTACTTTGCAGGATACTGATATTCAGTTGCAGGAAGACATCATATCTGATGGGGATGCCCATTCTCCTGTAATTGGTGGCAGTAGATTTAGATGTTGATGCCACCATAGGAAGCGCTTCGAGTGAATCTGATGCTGAGGTACAAACACAACCCAAGAGAGTTTATCATGATGATGTACCTGCAGTACCCAGGAGGTCACCACGACAGAAAGTTCAACCGAAATGAATGCGCTTGGGTGATTATGTTGCTAAAGCTGCCACTCCAGCTTTATAACAATGGCAACAGAAGACTACATTCATTTCAGATTGTTTGAAACAAGGATTATTTTCAGGTCTTGAAAAAGAAGCAGGAGAAATATTACTTTAAGTAATAACAAAGGACTAGTAATGTTGTAAATATTCTTGATTTGTTATATTTCAGATACAGAAGTCTATTATTTGCTTTTTTGACAGATGATATGCATCATACTTCTGTAAATGACAGGGACGTCATTTGTTTATCGAGGGGGGAGTTTATGGAAGAGTAATTTGATGCATTTATTTACTTTCAGCTAATTTAATTAGTATTCTTTTAGTACATAGTTTATTAGTTTTAAGATTATACTTAAAGTATATAATGTTACCCTTAATTTCATTTGACCTATTCCTCTATTTCTTTTCAATTATACTTTGATGAGCCTCTTGTTTATGATGTCAATTTGGAGGAAATCCTAGTGTTCTGATTGGCTAATTAAGTTCTACTTGGGTATTCCTTTGTGTCGAATTATATACTGGGTAGACATATAGGAATCACTGAAAGTATATGTGATTGATTTCTGTGTTTAATTCATATTCTTGGATAATTGCATTTTTATATACAAAAAATACCCAAGTTGCATGAAAAACAGTAAATTTCGTTATGCTGTCACATGTTTCAAGGAGTAACCCCTCATCAGCAGCATTAGAATCAAACAATATGGAAAGCAATAATCCAAAATCTCAGGATGAGTTTCTCATGGTTTATACGTGTAATTAGTTCAGACACAGACAGTACTTTACCTGCTTTGAGGCCAGCAAACAGATGCATGATGCTTTTATATGATATATATGAGTGTGTTGATTGTGTTATTCCCGATATATCAACCCGGCTTCATATAATTGTTTATGTTTTAATAAGAATACAAAATTTAGAGGAAAAAGTACTAGAAATTAGAGAAATATTATTCAAAGATGATTTAAAATTTGCGAATCTTGTTTTTTCTCCTTCTGGTATAATAAAATACTTTTAAACTGTTCATTTGTGATTCCCATTGGATAAACGTTATGTTGATAATTCAGAGTGCTCTGAAATCATTGTTTACAAGTGACGACTCTAAACTAGTTATGCAAATTACAATGAACACTATTCACTTTGCAGCAGATTAAATTTTGTTTGAAAATAGATGTAATTGTGTAATAAGAATAATAAATTTAGAGAACATATACTAGAAATGCGAGAGATGATTCAAAAGATATAAATCTTGTGTTTTCGGTATAACAAAACACTTATAGACTGTTGATTCGGGAATATCGAGTTTGTTGTCCCCTTGCCTTCAGTTACGCCTCGGTCAATAGTCAGTGTCTCGGGGACAACAAACTTGCTATTCCCTCATAACCAGTCAATAAGTATAAAATATACTCTTAGCAAATAGACAATATGAAACGTCTTCAACCTGTATGCTGTGCAAAAGGAGTCGATTTTATACTGAGATGCCCAATGTT
>MJUU01013424.1:2943-13718 GCA_002080025.1 Modiolus philippinarum | reverse complement strand
TACTGCCCTTTTCTAGATCTAACTATCATTATTGACGCTGGCAAAATAATAACTAAAGTATATGATAAAAGGGATGATTTTGATTTCACTATAACTAACTTCCCTTTTCTTGACGACGACGTTCCTCAAGCTCCATCATACGGGGTGTACAGTTCTCAACTAGTACGATTCGCACGTGTTTGTTCTACTCTTGACGATTTTAATGAACGTAACCTTACTATAACAGCAAAACTTTTACAACAGGGTTACAGATTTCATAAATTACTGAACACCTTTAAGAAGTTTTATAACAGATATGAATATTTAATATCTAAATATGGCGTTACTCGCAAACAGCTTATTACTAAGGGCATTTCTAATCCCCGTTTTTACGGTAATATTGTTAAAAAATGCCAGAAACTAATAAAAATTCCAGAAAAGCTGGGACGTGACTTACATTCTTTGCGTAATAGGGGATATTGACAAGATACTCTGCTTGCATCCGTTAAATTAGCTTTGAGATCTAGTGACCTGAAAATTTTACATACATACTGGCCTCTCACTGATACTGCCGATGTCTATTGAAATATATGATGATTCTTGACTAAATCCTGCGGGAAGTTTTGAGTTTGATTTTTCTTCCGTAGTGCGACAGTGTTCTACCAGCAGACTAGGCTCCTTTAGCTAGCCGGCAGATTAGCGGCGAGCACCCCTTGACCCATCTTTCAAAATTACGTATTGTCATATTCTCCCCTTTCAAGATTGTGGTCATGGAGTTAGTAGTCTACCTGCATTGGGTTTTATTGGTATGTTTACTATACTATAGGGAAACGGGACAGATAAAGGGGAGGTTTGGGTACCCATAAACTGGTTTAACCCTACCGCTGGCTTTTGCTAGTGCCGGTACCAAGTCCGGCTGTCCCGAGTTCCTTTAGTTGTTTACGTTTGTCTTTTGTCTTATTTGTGTTTTTCCTGTGTATTATTTCCCTAGCAGATTGTAGCATGTAATTAAAATTTTCAGCCATTGTAGGTGTTTCCTGTTGTCCCTTTTATTTCAAGTGACGTCTTCGAAAGAGGCTGCTTAAACTATAGCTCGAATTCATCACTACATTGTTCTGTCTGTTTCCGAGATGACAACAGATTTTTCAGCAGCTTAAGTTATTTATTTATCTACAGCATTTGACTTAATTACCTGAATTGATATGTTCAACGCGAAGGGTAGCCTGTTAAAGATAGGCTAGTATTGTCAAATTTCTCTGCTCGCTGTACATGAATCTCACATGTGTTTTAGTTTCCATACTTCATGTATCCTATCTACACGAATTTTAATATTTTTTCCCTTGACAAAATCATTACATGTGAAAAATTGGGCATTTTATTCCCGTTTGTACATTTTAATTTCAGATGTTGTCTTATCTTTTATTTGGCCTTGCCAAATTTAGGTGGTTCACAATTTTACTGTTTTATTTTTGTATTCTACGCCACCTCGCCACACAAATTTTGTTTTGTTTTTTTTCAACTGCACTGAATTTAGGTAAACGAAGATTTAAGACTACAACTTAGACCGGATTTGGTGCTTTCTTTATTTATTTCCTGAATGTTGGGTATAGTATAACCTCCAGCCAAATTTAGACCCGGAAAGAGTGACATTGACAACTGTTTTAAGATTAAACAGAATGGAACCAGTGGCCCATTGTCTACACGTAGATAATGAACCATTTTCCAGGACAAAACCATATATTCCGGGGATTTTCAAGAAAGGGGTGCGACAGTATTTAATTTCTTTAACAGGCTGTCTTTCCATACGAAAAAAATCAACTTCATGTAAATTCATGTGCATTTTATTCATGAGGCTCATTTAACTTGTTAAGCCCTTCCATTTTTAATAAGATTTCCAATCAAGACCTTCATGAGAGTATTAGATACGTTTCTTTAAACTACTTAAAATCCCTTTGAAACGAATTTCAACATTTCACAATAATACCACGTACTTGAAATCATCAGGTCATTAAATACTTGACCTGTTCCCTCAAACCTTCTCTTAAACCGAAATTTGCAACAAACATTCACTTGATATAGCGCTGTTCTTGGTTTTTTTTAGATCCCTTGATAATATGCTATCAGCTTTAACAGGTATTTCGGTTTAATGGATTTCGAACAGTTTTGTTTTGATCTGTCCTGAAGCGACAAAAGTTGTCGAAATGTGCATATGCACAAAGTAAATTTACAGTAATTGCGGTATTTTTTTATTTAAAGCAATTGTTTATTGCAAGAACTAAACTTGAGATATTGACAGCATCTTCGTTTTTTTTCTGATAGAACTTAATTGCTTTTCCTCGGTTGCAATTCAGCATGTAAAGAGGAACAAAATTCAATACAAATGAGTGCAAATACTGCTCCTATGATACTTCTGCAGCCATTTTAATACACAACCGACAAGGTATCTTTAATCGCACATTTTGTACGTCACCGGCAGTTTAAGGTTTTTCCTTCTCAATCTCGCAAGAAGAATGTTATATCGAATTATTGTATGATATACAAGTTTACAAATTTATTTGGGAGTTTCTCAGTTTCGCATTTTGAATAAGTCCTTGATTCTTTTGTTTATTTCGGGTACCCACCAAGCAAATATGAATGGGTTTATCAACAAATGTAAAATGACGAGTGATAAAAGAAAGAATTTGATTCGATAAGACATCGGAGTAGCAGAGAATATGTCGTACCAAAATAAAGAGGCAAATGGAAAGGTCAACCCTACAGTTGTCATTGCTATAATTAAGCTTGAAAGAAACGCTCGAATTTCCCATGAGTCAAACTTCATTCGGATTGTCATTTGATTGTTCTCTGATTTGTATTTGTTTGGGCGTGATAAATTTCTTATTTCCACCTTTTGCCTTTCTCGCTTCATTGTTTTTATGACATTCAATATTTTTTGTTTCATTGTTTCTGATTCGTCGTCATCAAATGGTGTACTTGTTTCATCTTCATAAATGTCCGGTCGATCTCTTTGAAATTCCGTTGGATTAAAACTTATGCTCAGTTCCAAATTATCATCAAACGTGCGTTCCGGTCGAATAGCTTTAGATGTTCCTGGTTGTTTTTGGTTTAGACTTGTTGATAATTCATTTACAGTAAAATCAGTTCCAGATTGGCTGCTTTTGACAGAGACCATTTTTTCCTTCTTAAAGAAAATATTCCAAATGAGGAAACAAGTTCGTATTGTTACACATACGATACCAAACAAAAGAGCTGATAGCGAAATAGCTATAACTTCGGCAAAAGAACGATAATTATCCCCTAACAAATTATCAGCAGAACATCTATTAATAGAATTTGAATGTGGAAAAAAGAATGTCACTTCAATAGTAAAAGTAAAATCTATTCCTATAGTAATTGCAATAAATGCATATTTGAATCGGTTTAAAAAATGATTAATTCCAAAATTTCTGGATCGGACTACCAGATATCTTTCTAGACACAAAACAAACAGGATACTATATGTCATCATAAGTCCGAAGAAAATTGTGAAAATTTGGAATGAGCAGACTCCTGCGTGTCTAAACAAGACACAATTACTTAAAGACATTAGACTGAAAGTAAGAAGCGATGATCCAAGAAAAAGGTCACTAAAACATAGTGAAAGGATCAATAGGTTATGAAATTGGTTTTTCAGGGCTTTGAAGCAGACGATAAAGAAAACGAGATTTACGAATGATGCAATTCCTATGACAACTACTTCTGTAACAATAATTGGTTGATGACGTCTCATAAAGTCGATGTCTTCCGTTCGTGTTGCCTGAGAAAATAAAACAAAAATTATCTTAATTACAAGTTTAGGAAACATGTTCATATTTATTATTTTGCCCTTCCACGTTTCATAACGAATTATATTTTTTCGAATACGTAAATTTTACATACGTGAATGCTAATTGCCAACCCTCAAGAGCGTTTGGTTAAGATTTCTTAAAATCTCACGTGCTTCTATTAAATGTAAGTCGAAGCCATCGAAAATCCGGTACAATGTGAATCAGTTCTCTCAACGACACGCTTATACGTGATTCAGGGCCAATTTATTCAAAGATGGTTTTCTGGTATCGAACATTCACCCCAACGAGAATTTTATTCTTTGTTTAAAATAGAATTTACGTTTGCAAATTATTTAACTAAAATGTCTGATTTTGGACGAAGACTAGTATATTAACTCAGAACGTCAAATTGTAAATAACCGATTGAAGTAGGAAGATGGAGCGATACTCCCCAAAATGAAAGGACGTGTACAACACAGAAAATACAGAAAACAATGACTTTAGACAGATACAAAACACAGAAATAGAAATCACAACATTCAAAACAAAGGCTCTGACAGTGTGAACTCCAATTAAATAAGTTATTATAATTGTATACTGTATTAATGTTCTATATCTTGTCTACTTATTCACTCTGTCATTTATATTATATCTATAAATATTGTTATATGATCTCTTGTTGCCCGTGTATGTGTCTGAGTGTACTAATAAAATCTGATTGACAGGAAGATATAATACAAGAGATAATTAGGAATACTCTTAGACCCTCCTACATTTAAAAAATAAAGTTGACGCCAAACAAAGAATTCAAATTTGGTTTGGCCTTATGTTTCCAGTGTTTACGCAAAGGAGTAAATTTAATCAGTGGTAAACTTGCTGTATTAAATTTTGCCTAGGCACTCACTCGAAAAACATCATGAAATAGACATTTTTTGCTTCTTCAATAACTATTTAATTGTTGATGTGTTAGCAAGTTTTTTTTTCGATTGCTTATACTTGTATTCATCTTGTATATTGCAGTGTTAAAACCTCCATAAAAATACTATGGGGGAACCGAAAAGCACGAGTTAGAAAAGTTTTCAATCTGATTTATAAGCTGAAAACATGGAAAATATGAAAATAGTTGTTGCTGCCACAACAAATTTAAATTAATGCGGTTGATAATTGACCTATTTTTCGTAAGACCTTGTAATTTTTGGGGCCATAAATTTAAAAAGAAATATTTTACTTCTGAATTTTAAGGAAACATTTGTTTCAAGGGGAATCGAAAACAAATATTTGTAGGATTTTTTACCATTCAGGGTATATCTCTTAAAGCATTCAATGTAAATTTGCCGCTAGTCTAGATTAAAATGCACTTGTCCAAAGATTTAGTGAAATGGATTATTTTACAGTGTTCTAGTAATACAAATACACCCAAGTTGCATAAAAACAGTAAATATCTTTATGTTGTACACGTGTTTCAAGGAGTTAGCTCTCATCAGCACCATTTGAATCAAATAACATGGAAAGCAATAATCCAAAAGTAGTCAAAAAAGAAATACTCATTACCAAATAAAAGTGACAACAAAAGTCCGAATCGATCAAAGGGAGAGACCAGTAAGGAAAATCCGTATAACATACGACAGAATCAAGGAAACAACCCAACACAGTACATTTTTGGCAAACAGTCATTTTCCCGACTTGGATCGGGCATTTTGTAAATAAATTGGTGGGTTAAACCAGGTTTAATGATGCATCAACCTCCCGCTTATATGCCGACTAACTATAGCTTCTGTGTGCCCAGATTGCATTAAATGTCAAAACCATAATGTTGTCAAAACATAGAATTTTTTCCACACAGGTAAAATGTGTTTGTCGTTTGTTGTACAAGCCTTGTCTCATGCAGGTAAAATTGTTTTGTAGCTCGGTGCATAAATCACTCTTAAGTGGCATAAAGAGAAACATCGAAGAAGAAGCCAAAATTTTAACCAAACCGTCTTCAATAAAATTGGACATTGGAATTGAATATTTATCAATCAAATCTAGATATCGTCATAAGTCATAAGTCATAAAGCTTTGTTTATAGTCGGCACAAGAATGAATACAAACAGAGCTTTTAAAACCGACATTTAAAACACAACACAAAATAACAAATAAATATACACACATTGACATTATCATGCATGCAACACATAAAAGCATATAAAATATCACATAAAAAGCATATCGTCCAANATTTGCCGCTAGTCTAGATTAAAATGCACTTGTCCAAAGATTTAGTGAAATGGATTATTTTACAGTGTTCTAGTAATACAAATACACCCAAGTTGCATAAAAACAGTAAATATCTTTATGTTGTACACGTGTTTCAAGGAGTTAGCTCTCATCAGCACCATTTGAATCAAATAACATGGAAAGCAATAATCCAAAAGTAGTCAAAAAAGAAATACTCATTACCAAATAAAAGTGACAACAAAAGTCCGAATCGATCAAAGGGAGAGACCAGTAAGGAAAATCCGTATAACATACGACAGAATCAAGGAAACAACCCAACACAGAACATTTTTGGCAAACAGTCATTTTCCCGACTTGGATCGGGCATTTTATAAATAAATTGGTGGGTTAAACCAGGTTTAATGATGCATCAACCTCCCGCTTACATGACGACTAACTATAGCTTCTGTGTGCCCAGATTGCGTTAAATGTCAAAACCATTATGTTGTCAAAACATAGAAAAGAGAAACATCGAAGAAGAAGCCAAAACTTAAACAAAACCGTCTTCAATAAAATTGGACATTGGAATTGAATATTTATCAATCAAATCTGGATATCGTCATAGTCATAAGTCATAAAGCTTTTATAGTCGGTACAAGAATGAATACAAACATAAGCTCTGCAGAGCTTTTAAAACCGACATTTAAAACACAACACAAAAATAACAAATAAATATACACACATTGACATTATCATGCATGCAACACATAAAAGCATATCAAATAGCACATAAAAAGCATATCGTCCAATAAATTTCTTGAGAAAAACTATGAATTTGCATTTATCGAAGCCCTGATTCAACAGCAAACGAATTTAACATCTTGCTAGTGACTACATGCACAGGCGTAACGGATTGAGAAATATATACTCCATACGCTGGGAAAGACGGAGGTGTGGGAAGTTTACAATATCAAAAATATAGGCTGTCCATATACAGCTTTATCGGTCAAAATAAGGGTAGATAACTCTGTCTGAATTACCGTGATTTGAGATGCAGATATGTCTGATTATCGTGTATTCAAAAACGTTTTGAATTAATGTTTTTTCCCATATTTTCAAACAGAATCCTCATATAAACTAAAAACTTTATTTAGGTATTCTGATAATATCTGGTTATGTCATCATCAAAATTCAGTGACAATGTATACAATTTATATATATTGTCCTTTCGAAAATTCATTCAAAAAGCATTGCATATAATAAGTAAAATTCCCTTTTTCACAACAAAAATCAATACCGGATATTTCCCTGAAGTAAAACTGCAGGTGTACATTTGTCTATACCTGTAGATCACCTGGAGGCAAACCTGTGTGATCAACAGGACATCGACTGGCCACGTATTGTATTACCCCTTTTATGTAATAAACAAATTTGGAGGTTGCATAATCATTTATCTGTACAGTAGTATATGTACACATACACATATACACCTGACAAAATACCTGTGCAATTAATAATTTAACTGGAAGATGTCCAGCACGATTTCGAGACCAATATAAAAGTAAAAACATCATACTTGCACAAAATAGACATTTTTATTTAGAAAGCGCTAAGGTGGCTAAAAAAAATAAAAACAAAGAGTATATAAAATATGAAAATATAAGTCTAAAACCAGTCTACAGTGTACTGGAGATCGACAGGTCTCCAGTTCACCGTCCGCCATGTTTGATAATCGTTTGAAAGATGAGAAATAAGTAGATTTTCAAATTGATTTTGAAGCAAGAGTTTTATAGTCCAAACTGAAATAAATTAATGAAATTGGACGAATAATGTGTGATATTTCGCAAATGATGTGTTAATAAGGTGTCCGAGAATTATTTAATATAAAAATTAAGAATTTTTATTACAATGTTCGCATCTTTTTACTAGATGTAACATAGACTTCAATGCATTGCGAGGGTCATATTGATACCAATGTTCAAATCGATTTTGAAGCAAGAGATTTACAGTCCAAACTGAATTTGAAAACAGACGGAAATAAAAAGACAAAAGTCTTTAGTTTTCAAATATATGTGTTAATAAGCTGTGCGATTTGTATTTAAGAAGTTATATCCAATTATTATGGCACACCCCATCGTAATGTAATTATTACACACTAAATAGGTAATCAATCGGTCAGTTGTAAGTCACGTGATGACTTCAATAGCTGGGTATGTCTGGCCTACATTTTACGCATGATTGAATTGCTTAATAGGTAGAATGGTGAAAGGCTACCCCTGCACACTGAAATATCCAACATTAACCATATTTGTATGAATGATACATTTTTGGATGAAAACTGTAATGTATACTTCAGTTGCTGTCTCTGACCTACATTTTACGCACGAGTGAACTGGTAAGATAGAATGATAGAGTCCATTCCCGCTTACTGACATATCCAACATCCACCATATGGGGATGCATGTTTTCTGTAATTGTTTAAGCATTGATAATCAACGGACGCTACGAAATTCTTTTTTTTATGTTTTTTTTAATTCAGGGAATTCCCCTATCTAGCGCCTGAGGACGCGTTCGATAGCTCTTTCTAATCGGATCACCTGAAACCAATGTAGTTGCCTGGGAAGATTATGATGCTAAATAATAGAAAAACATTATACTGTTATAGAATTATATAGCTAAAATAATTTACAATGAACTGCAAGCAAGCTTAGCGTTGGGATGTTCTTTCAGAAAGTTTCAACAAATTGTAAGCAAAAATGTAACGTTTACTCTCATTGTCTTGTCGATAACAACTAGGCGAGGTTTGCACTGAAGTGAAAAACCATTATTAGAATGCGCATGTGATTCTTGTAGATAGCTGTTGTAGATAGAATCTCAAAATTTCTAAGTTTTTACATAAGTTTAATCTTAAGAAGTGTTAAATCATTTGACTTACATAACGATCAAAATAATTTTTTTTTTCAATAAATGTAACGACTCTCTTGCGTGTTCTGTGTAAGTACATAAGTGTGTGAAACCTGACATAACCAACAAATTTCTGTTACATAGGTAAAGTATTCATATTTTAAAACATTCTAAGGACTTGTTTAAAACGATCCCTAGAGGTTGAAGAGGCAAATTTTTCATATATTAAAATATTCCTCTAGAATACGAATAATTCATCATACAAAATCGACCGAGGGTATTCCGTTTATTTTCGGAGAGACCACCAAGTACTATGGCAAGTTTGTACCATATAACTCGGTAATTTCAATGAGGATGGCGGGATAGTACGTTGAACTTTGTTGGATCGCGGCAGAAATATTGGATTTCACCTATTAGTTTTTGGTTGAAAATATTTTTAAAGAGTTTTGTGATTGGCCATTAGATTATTTTATTTTATTTGGGGGGATGGATGGATCTACTGATAGAAGAAAGGTTTGTTCTGTAAAACAATGATCAGCACCTGTAATTATCTCTGCTTGTGTCAATTTTGATACTAATGTTGTGTGTTGTTTTGTATTAATCCCATTGTCGCACTAGTTATATACATGTGTATGTTGTTTAATTTGTAAGTGAACTTCCCATCTCACAAGGTTTAATTGATCACGTCTCACAATGTTTAACTGATTTTTGTGAAAAAGCGGCGTTATATAATGATGGCGGTGTCCGTCCGTTTGTCCATCCGTCACGCATTTTTGGTCACTGTTTTCTCAGCTTGATTATGATGATTTGTAACGTGCAAGATATTTTCGGGTATGTCGTGTTCCTACTTCCTGTTTGCCGATATGTTGAAGTTTTGCTATAACACACTATGGATGAGAAATTTTCGCCAGTTTTCTTAGCTTGTATACGTTGGAATGATTTCATATTTGGTCAAAAGTTAGACTATGATTAGGTATTTTCGGGTCTGTCGTGTTGCTACTTCCTGTTTGCCGATATGTTGAAGTTTTACTATAACAAACTATGGATGAGAAATGTTCATCGCAGATTACTTGAATTGTTTCGGTGAGAATGATTTCAAATTTGGTCTGGAGCTTTATAATAATAAGTTGTAACGTTCAAGCTATTTTGAGGTCTGCCATATTACCACTTCCTGTTTGCCAATATGTTGAAGTTTTTCTATAACCCTTTATGGATAAGAAATTTTCGTCAGTTTATTTGGCTTCATAAGTGGGAATTATTTCAAATTTGGACTGGAGCTAATGAGTATGTAAGCCATTCACAGGTCTGTTGTGCATGCACTTCCTGTTTGCCGATTCTTTGATGTTTAACTATAACAAAACTAATGCTGTATTACCACTTCCTGTTTTCTTTGCTTGTATGAGTGGGAGCTATTTCATATTTGGATTATTAGTTGTAACGTGTAAGTTATTTTCGGGTCTGTCGTGTTGCTACTTCCTGTTTGCCGATATGTTGAAGTTTTACTATAACAAACTATGGATGGGAAATGTTCATCGCAGATTACTTGAATTGTTTGGGTGAGAATGATTTCAAATTTGGTCTGGAGCTTTATAATAATAAGTTGTAACGTTCAAGCTATTTTGAGGTCTGCCATATTACCACTTCCTGTTTGCCAATATGTTGAAGTTTTTCTATAACCCTTTATGGATAAGAAATTTTCGTAAGTTTATTTGGCTTCATAAGTGGGAATTATTTCAAATTTGGACTGGAGCTAATGAGTATGTAAGCCATTCACAGGTCTGTTGTGCATGCACTTCCTGTTTGCCGATTCTTTGATGTTTAACTATAACTAAACTAATGCTGTATTACCACTTCCTGTTTTCTTTGCTTGTATGAGTGGGAGCTATTTCA
>MJUU01013423.1:9394-24016 GCA_002080025.1 Modiolus philippinarum | reverse complement strand
AAAACAAAAAGTAAAAAATGAAAATATCAAGATATTATTTCAGACAATTATTAAGACAATTTGCAAGATGTTCCGTTATATTGGGGTATTTCAGGGTAAACATATTTGTAGAGACTGTCTCATGTGCATTTACTCCATATCCTTTTATTCACCATAAAAATCTTACAGAATGGAGAAATATACAAGGAAGGTACATTGTAGTTGATGGTTGCAAGTCAGTGTTAATGTTGAGCGATTGCTAAATAAACAACACTTATCCTAATGACTGTCCCAATCGACCCTAATTTATTAGTAAAATCAACTCGTTACCTGTCACAGAACCACCTGGGTTGATTAACATAAAATCAATAACCAGACACGTAAGGTACTTTTCAATTTGACAAAATCTTTTGCACATAAAATTCGCGCAAAACAAAAGGGTAGACATGATGAAAAGGGCACGAAAACAGGACATGATGAAAACAGGACAGGCGTTGCGGCAGATGTTTTATTTCTACCGAGAACACTGGATCAAGTAGAAACAAAAGACAAAACATTCTAGCATGACTCGTTCTCGTAGACAGGTACGTATCTTGCCCAACCGAATGAAGGTTATCCTCCTCTTTTAGCTCAAAGTGGATGTCAAATGCCATGTCACCTAACCACGTAAACGACTTCTACATCTGAAAATTAGTATATTTACTGTGTATAGTCATATTACGCAAAAACGATATGGTACGCCTTTTTGTATGCAGATGACAAGCTAAATATTTATTTCACGTGACTATTGTTGTCATGTGATAGATATAATTCATACGCCAAGCACATGTTCATTAATTCTCCATTACCTGAGATCGCATTGCACTCTAACTTGTTAAAGATTTGGATTAAAACGTCAATTGAATCATCTTTTGTATTGAAATGTTCGTCTTCTTCTATACTTCACACCTGCATTAAATCAGGGACAATATATATTCACACTCTTAGATTGTTCATCACGTGATATGCTGGTCATGTGATAGATAAAATTGGACAATGTTTTCATTCGCCAAGCACGTGTTCGTTAATTTCCACGCCCGATTTTTTTTTTGGTTGAGTTTTCTTCCTGTGAAGAAATTGATTTAAAGTATCAAATTAACGCTCGATATCCATTGCTAATAAATATTTTTCACCATAGCGGTCAGATTATTGTGAAGGCACTGGGACTTTTTCTACCGCTTCACAACCTACCAATTGTGCATCCGATTTGATTTCGTAGTACTTTTCATTGAATCTTATCGTGACAAGGAAAGCTGTTGCATCCTGCAACACTTTCAAAAACTGTCACAAAAAGTTTCTACAATTGACAAAAGATCTTGATAATTAACTAAGTCGGTAAACAGGAAGTAGATGTCCGGCAATCCTGAAATCGCTACTTGTGGTATAGGACATCATGCTCAACTTGCATACAAAATTTCAAGTTGCAGTCATGAGTAGTTACTGAGAAAACTGTTACGAAAAATTGTTTGCTATCACAGACAGACAGACGGACGGACGGACGGACGGACAGACGGACAGATGGACAGAGTGATTCCTATATACCCCACTGAACTTTGTTCATGGGGGTATAAAAAGACTGAAGTGCAACTACCATTTACCACTTACATGTATGTCTCATTTTTTACCAACTGAAAGCAAACCAGAGGTGCCTGTATAGCTCACCTGGCTTTCAGTTGCGACAATCAAGCTAACATTGTAAGTTATACAGTTGATCTTCAGTCTCTCAAACTTTGGTAGCTCGAACAGCACCATTATCTTGAACTGTATTTAAAGTCTGATCATGTTTTACTATATTTCTTTGTTGGGCTTTTTTGACAAAAAACGTTCTTGTTAAGGACCACTTTGGACACAAGTTTTGAAGTCCAGACATCATTTTGTAAATGGCAGTCAACGAACAATTTTCAACATCAGCTTTGAAGTCGTAACATCAATATCTATTTGGAAACCAAATTTCATTGAAATCAGACAATGTTGAATTTTCCAGCCTTTTTTGATGGCCATTTTGAAAATGGCCGTCAGCAAACAATTTTCAACATCAGTTTTGAAGTTGCAACATCAATACCTATTTGGAAACCAAATTTTATTGAATCTGACAATGTTGAATTTTCCTGTCTTTTTTGGCAGCCATTTTGAAAATGGATGGCGTCAGGGAACAATTTTCAACATCAGTTTTGAAGTAACGACATCAATACCTATTTGGAAATCAAATTTCATTGAAATCGGACAATGTTGAATTTTCCCACCTTTTTTGGTGGCCATTTTGAAAATGGTGGTCAACTAACAATTTTCAATACAGGTTTTGAAGTTGCAACATCAATATCTATTTAGAAACCAAATTTCATTGAAATAGGACAATGTTGAATTTTTCAGCCTTTTTTGGCAGTCATTTGAAAATGGCAGTCAACAAACAAGTTTCAACAGCAGTTTAGAAGTAGTGACATCAATATCCACTTGGATACCAAATTTCATTGAAATCGGACAATGTTGAATATTCCCACCTTTTTTTGTGGCCATTTTAAAGATAGAAAGCAGCCACAGCCTGCTAAGCTCACCTCGTTGCACAACATTGTCACATGTTGCACATGTCAGTAAACAGGAATGGACTATAATCATTCTTTTTAACAGATTCAGTCATGCATAAATTGTAGTTTACAGTCTGCATCCGAAGCATTCATTGTTGTTGTCATTCCAAATTGCATCATACATACCGATATGGTTGCTAAGGGACCTAACCAAGTCGCTCATGCGTAAAATGTAGGTCAGAGACAGCATCTGAAGCATGCATTGTTGTTGTCATCCCAAAATGCATCATAGATACCAATATGGTTGATGTGGGCCATGTCAGTAAGCAGGAATGGACTTTAACCATTGTCACTCATGCGTAAAATGTAGGTCAGAGACAGCATCCGAAGCATGCATCGTTGTTGTCATCCAAAAATACATCATAGATACCAATATGGTTGATGTGGGCCATGTCAGTAAGCAGGAATGGACTTTAACCATTCTACCTAACCAAGTCGCTCATGCGTAAAATGTAGGTCAGAGACAGCATCCAAAGCATGCATTGTTATTATCATCCCAAAATGCATCATGCATACCAATATGGTTGATGAAGGCCATGTCAGTAGGCGGGAATGGACTTGAACCATTCTACCTAACCAGGTCGCTCATGCGTAAAATGTAGGTCAGAGACAGCATCTGAAGCATGCATTGTTGTTGTCATCCCAAAATGCATCATGCATACCAATATGGTTGATGTGGGCCATGTCAGTAAGCAGGAATGGACTTTAACCATTCTACCTAACCAAGTCGCTCATGCGTAAAATGTAGGTCAGAGACAGCATCCGAAGCACGCATTGTTCTTGTCATCCCAAAATGCATCATACATACCAATATGGTTGATGTGGGCCATGCCAGTAAGCGGGAATGGACTTTAACCATTCTACCTAACCAAGTCGCTCTTGCGTAAAATGAAGGTCAGAGACAACATCCGAAGCATGCATTCCAGTCGTCATCCCAAAGTGCATCAGGCACACCAATATAGTTGATGTGGGGCATGTCAGTAAGCAGGAATGGACCTTAACCATTCTTCCTAACCGGACGCCGACGCCGACGCTAGGGGTATCACATAAGCCCCCCTCATTTCGTGAGGTGAGCTAAAAATGGTGGTCAACGAACTATTTTCAACACCAGTTTTGAAGTCACCACAGCATGGCAAACATTTTATCAATTTAACTTTCATCTTCTACAGTTTTGGAAATAAAAGACGAAAAATATGAAAATTTTGGAAATTCTGTGAAAAAAAGGGCAATAACTCCTATAAGGGTTTTTAGGATTTCCTTCAAAATTTCAGGGTGGGTAGATCTTGATATGCTGAACAAATTTTTTTGCAATTTACACTTGACCTCTATCTGTTACACCTTTTGAAATAAAAAATGCACAAATTTTGAAAATTTTATGGAAAAAGGGCTATAACTCAGAGGTGGGTTTCAGATTTTCTTCAAAATTGCATGGTAGGTAGATCTCATCATGCAGATCATTTTAAACCTCTTTCAGATTTTGTTTATCTGAAGCAGTTTTCGAGTTATTGGCCAAAAACTGCAATTTACCCCTATGTTCTATTTTTAGCAACGGCGGCCATTTTGTTTGACCTGTTGCCTACTGGAACACAATTTGAGAAGTCATAATCTGGTGATGATTCAGGCTAAGTTTGGATATATTTGGCCCAGTGGTTTCAGAGGAGAAGATTTTTGAAATTGTTAACACACAGACGGACGGATGTTGGATGGACAACAGACACATAGTGATGGCAAAAGCTCACATGGCCTTTTAGGCCAGGTGTGCTAAAAACATCTAACACCATTTTATTTATCTTCTAACATGTGTGAATTTTGATTTAGGCCTAAAGCCAGTTTCTTTGATTAACAGAAAAAATCTATGAAGATACCAATGCTTATGGTCTATGACATTTTCATTGAATGAAAAAAGACACAATTTATAATTATAATGGGAGAAATTTTCTACCATAGTCATTCAAAGAAGTTATAAACATGGTCAACCTTAAAGAGATTTCTTAACATATGTATATATATTATCACAATCTTGAAATCATTACTAGCTTGGGTCTTTCCATCGTTTTCGCAACTTTCAACAATTAACCTGAGCTATGATAATTTCTTCACTTATAATTCAAATGTCTTTGACAATAAATTCCTCACTCTGTGTACATACCTGTTGGAAACTGGATCAGCTGATCCTCTGTGATAATGTAATACGGTTAAAGAAGAAACAATACTATACTGGCAATACACAACACCTTTCCTCGACTTCTTTCTTTCTACATGCTGTAGACATACTATAGCTCCTGGTATAAGTCCCAGGGGATAAACAATATTGTCTAGTTTGAGATACACTGATATTTCACTGTCAGACGTGATACATTTAATCTGTAGTTGGATTTGCCAATCATCTAATGTTGATACATTATCTGCAAAATAAATCAAATATTGATTATTTCTCATATTTCACTCTTTGATATCAGACAATATCAGACCTCCACAGTTTCCTACTTTCAAACATGTAAGGTCTGGCCATAACAAAAGTGAAAAATACATAAATTCAACAAATAAAAAACAATGTTATCTGAATTTATTGAACATATAATAAGTGATTACTAATGTTCAATTATACATTTTATGCACATGTATTAGTTAATCCCAACTTTTTACACCATTGAATTAAAAAAAAAAAAAACAATAAATATAGACTAACTGAAATATACAATTAAATACTATATTCTTATTAGTTGTGAAGTAATTTCAGAAGCAGAGACCTAGCTTATTGATGATAGTAATAGTATGGAGAGAAAATTTTTAAATTCGAAAAGCAGAAATAGAGATTTCCGGCAAGGTTTGGAGGGGTAGGCAATCATAAATCTCATTTGTTTCTTAAATGATCAATATGTATGTCAACACTGGTATGATAGGCACTGTTGGTTGTCACACAGATGACAAATACACAGGGAGGTATTTTAGCACCATTTCATGATTTATGGTTCAAATGTGCAGCACAGTTTCCCGAACTTGTATTCCAAAAGGGTACAATGTTTTGCTAACAACCTTCCCTGACAGGATGTAGACCTCTTGCATTAGTATTCTTATTAAAGAGTATTATATATAAACGGGATCAATACAAGAATGGGCAGTCATCAGCTAAATATATTATATAATTGTATAGCAACATAATATTTCCTTAAGAAAGCAAAAACTAGAGGCTCACATGAGCCTGTATCGCTCACCTGGTGACTTGTTTTATTCATTGTCACCAATAGACCACCCATTCATACTATAAATCAGTTCACTAGATGTTACATTTTCATTCTTGGATGAGGTACAAACTAAAAATCACAACTTTTGGAAGGGATCACCCAAAGACAATTGTAACCAAGTTTGGTTCCAATCGGCTCAGCAGGTTCAGGGGGAGAAGACATTTGAATGCATTTCCCGTAGAGTCCCTATGTTAACCTATGTTCCACACTGGCGGTCATCTGAACCTAAAAATCACAAACATTAAAGGGGACTACCCAAGGACTATTGTGACAAAGTTTGGTTCAGTTTGGCTTGGTAGCTTCAGAGGAGAAGATCTTTGGATGCATTTCCCATAGGGTCCCTATGTTAAACTATGTTCCCTGATGGCGGCCATCTTGAATGAGGTATGGACATAAAAATCACAAACTTTGAAGGAAAACATCTAAAGACTATTGTAACCAAGTTTGGTTCAGATTGGCTCATTGGGTTCAGAGGAGAAGACATTTGAATGCATTTCCCATAGGGTCCCTATGTTAAACTGTGCTCCCCGCTGGCAGCCATCTTGGATGAGGTACAAACGTAAAAATCACAAACTTTAAAGGGGACTACCTAAGGACTACTGAGACAAAATTTGATCCCCATTGGCTCAGTGGTTTCAGAGGAGAAGATCTTTGAATGCATTCCTATAAGATCATATGTTAAACTATCTTCCCCCGCTGGCGGCCATCTTGGATGAGATGCAAACCTGCTGGACATATGTAGAAATTGTAGTTCTGGAAAACCTCAACACTTTTGCAATTCACATTTAAACTTTATCTCAAACAGTTTTTGAAAATTCAAAGAAAAAGCGGCAATAACTCCTATTTGGGTTGTCAGATTTTCTTCAAATTTGCAGGACATGTAGATCTTACTATGTTGACCATATTTGTTATATAAAACTTCACTTCTATCTTCTACCATTTTCAATATATAAGACTAAAAGTAACGGAAAACTGAAAATTTTACGGAAAACGGGCAATAACTCCAAGACGGGTGAACGGATATTCTCCAAAATTGCTTGGCAGGTAGATCTCATCATGGTGATCATTTTTACTTCTGTCAGAATTTTGATATCTGTAATGGTTTTCGAGTAATTTGCAAAAAAAACGGCAATTTACCCTTATGTTCTATTTTTAGTAACAACGGCTATGTTGTTTGGTCTACAGACATAAAAATCACAAATGTGAAAGAGCATACCCTGGTGATGATTCAGGCTAAATTTGGTTAGTATTGGCCCAGTAGTTTCAGAGGAGAAGATCTTTGAATAAAAGTTAACGGACGGACGGACGACGAGTGATGGCAAAAGCTCACATGGCCTTTGGCCAGGTGAGCTAAAAAGGAAGCATGCAATAAATTTCCATTTTGCACTAGTGAAAATATGACTTAAATTTCATGACGTCATTGACAACAAAACACCCCTTATTGACAAAAAATTGGCTTTCCTATACAATAAAAGGGTTATTGCATAGATATTGGAGAATATTATCCCTCTTAGAATAAATATTGCACTCGCAAGCTTGTGCAATATAAAATTCTACTCGGGACAATATTCCCAAATATTCATGCAGTAACCCTATAATATTATTTATTATTTTCTCATTCTAACAATTTTATTTCTGACAAGATTTATACTATTTATTTATATCTGAAATATAAAAGTCTCTAAGACTCAATACAGCAACCCCGCCTGTGTCCTACAGTTATAAGCAGAAAGCTTTGTATGCTATGCAGGGTTGCTGTAATGAGTCTTAAAGACTTTGATTTAAATTAATATATGTAAAAGGACATCAGCTGATTGAAAAAGATTGAAAAAATGTCTACCTCAGGTCAACCATTGTACAAGCGATTGACATATCTGCCAACTATCCCTATTTATGGGTATTCCGCTATGAGAGCATCAATTTTGAAATTTTAACACAGCAATTATCACTTCCTAGATTGATATAAGAGTAACAGTTTTATTGCATGATGATTGTATTAGTCATGAAATTCTAAACCAGAGGCTCAAAAGAGCCTGTATGGCTCACCTGGCTTTCAGTTGCCACAATCAAGGCAACATTGTCAGTTATACAGTTGATCTTCAGTCTCTCAAACTTTCGTAGCTGGAACACCTTCAATATCTTGAACTGTATTTAAAGTCTGTTCATGTTTTCTATAATTCTTTGTTGGGCTTTTTTGACTTCCACCTTTTTTTGGCAGCCATTTGAAAATGACAGTCAACAAACAATTTTCAACTCTGGTTTTGAAGTAGTGACATTAATATCCACTTGATTACCAAATTTAATTGAAATTAGATAATGTTGAATTTTTCCACCTTTCTTGGCAACCATTTTGAAAATGGCGGTCAATGAACAATTTTTAACATCAGTTTTAAGTTGCGACATCAATACCTATTTGGAAACCAAATTTCATTGAAATCTGACAACGTTGAATTTTCCACCTTTCTTGGCAACCATTTTGAAAATGGTGGTCAACGAACAATTTTTAACATCAGTTTTAAGTTGCGACATCAATACCTATTTGGAAACCAAATTTCAGTGCAATCCAACAATGTTGAATTTTCATGCCTTTTTTGGCAGCCATTTTGAAAATGGCGGTCAACGAACAATTTTTTACATCAGTTTTTAAGTCCCGACATCAATACCTATTTAGGAAATTAAATTTCATTGAAATTGGACAATGTTGAATTTTCCTGCCTTTTTTGGCGGCCATTTTGAAAATGGGGGGCAACAGATAATTTTCAACACAGGTTTTGAAATCGCAACATCAATATCTACTTGGATACCAAATTTCATTGAAATCGAACAATGATTAATTTTCCCACCTTTTTTGGCGGCCATTTTGACAATGGCAATGAACAAACTATTTTCAACACCAATTTTTGAAGTCGGCACAGCATGGCAAACATTTCATCATTTTACACTTAACCTTCATCTTCTATAGTTTTGAAAATAAAAAACGAAAAAGAAGAAAATTAAACCAGAGGCTCCCTGGAGCCTATATTGCTCACCTGGCTTTCAGTTGCCACAATCAAGCTAACATTGTAAATTATACAGTTGAACTTCAGTCTCTCAAACTTTGGTAGAGCAAACACCACCATTAACTTGGACTCTATTTTAAGTCTGATCATGTTTAACTGTACTTCTTTGTTGGGCTTTTTTGACAAAAATTGTCTTGCTAAGGACCAGTTTTGACACCAGTTTTGAAGTCGAGACATCATTTGGTAAATGGCAGTCAACAACAATTTGTAACACCATATCTTTAAGTTACAACGTCAATATCCACTTGGAAACCAAATTTTATTGAGATCAGACAATGTTGAATTTTCCTGCCTTTTTAGGTGGCCGTTTTGAAAATGGGGGTCAACGAACAATTTTTAACATCAGTTTTAAGTTGCAACATTAATACCTTTTTAGAAACCAAATTTCATTGAAATCTTTCCCGCCCTTTTTGGTGGCCATTTTGAAAATGGCGGTCAACGAACAATTTTTACATCAGTTTTGAGGTTGCTATATCAATACCTTTTTGGAAACCAAATTTCATTGAAATCGGACAATGTTGAATTTTCCCGCCTTTTTTTGGCGGCCATTTTGAAAATGGCGGTCACCCAATAATTTTCAACATCAGTTTTGAAGTCGCCACAGCATTGCAAACATTTTATCAAATTACACTCAACCTTCATCTTCTATAGTTTTGGAAATAAAAGATGAAAAATATGAAAATTTTGAAAATTCCATGAAAAAAAGGGCAATAACTCCTACAAGGGTTTTTGGATTATCTTCAAAATTACAGGGTGGGTAGATCTTGACCTCTGTCAGATTTTTGATATCTGTAACGGTTTTTGAGTTATTTGCAAAAAACAGCAATTTACCCCCGATGTTCTATTTTTAGTAACAGCAGCCATGTTGTTTGGTCTTCGGACTAATCAAACACAATTTTTAAAATGCATACCCTTGTGATGCTTCAGGCCAAGTTTGGTTACAATTGGCTCAGCAGTTTCAGAGGAGAAGATTTTTGAAATTGTTGACAGACAACAGACAGACGACCGACGGACAGACGACCGACGGACGACGGACGCAAAGTGATGGCAAAAGCTCACATGGCCTTTTAGGCCAGGTGAGCTAAATCAAAGTCCCAAAGGGACTGGTGGATTAGTGTCTATGATGGCAATGATCAGTATCTATTCTATTGATATTTTATGTACACTGTCCATGTATGATATGAATAATTGCCTGTCTGTGTCGTGCATAATTTCTCATTTTTTACTATGGGTCTAATTATAATGATGGTATCAAATCCAAGAAAGGTACAAAAACCATGTTTTGCTCATCAAGAAAACATGCCTTTCTGACAGTCAGCAAGTATTTACTGGTGGCCATCTTCATTTGATCACACCAGCCAATCAATGGCAATCAAACCATTAGAGACAAATATTCAAAGAATTTTGATTTTATACCAGAAACCTATTACATATTATGGGTTCCCTGCTGTACACTCAACATAGACTAAACAATGACAGCACCATCAAGTACAGTTTGAAATTTAATTCTAAAGAAGAGACCTGAATGGAAGGTTTGTGAATGCTGACAAGACGCAAAAGCTGACAAGACCTGAGCAGCAATACCCTGCTCTTTATGGAGATAATAATTCGTTCAAGAAACACACGAAGACCTGTGCCAAGTTATTTGTGCAACAATGCATCTAATTTGTGCTATGATATACATACTCATGCAATTGAAAAATGACTGTTATGCATTGTAAATACTCAAATGACATTATCTCAAGTTTTGTTTGACAAAACTCTGATCAACGGCAATTAACACGCAACACCCCGGACTGAAAATTGTTCGACGAACGGCAATCAACAGATCAACACCCCTGCCTGATCCTATATCGAATTCAGGCAATTCCAACCCCGATCGTTGCAAAATATCGTCTGTATCGGAATACGCACCTTGACAACTGTTTCCAGGCAATTATGCGTATTTACCGATGTAGGACTTCTTCAGTATTTTGTTTTGAGTGGGCCATTACATGTATACCGAACGCGGACCTCAGAGAAGACACTGCAAAATGACAATCGCAACAAGTATAAAGGAACAGCCAACCTGGAACAGCCGTACTTTTCCATTCATTGATAACTAGAAATGTAAACAAACATGATTGTAAATAATGAGCTGTTGTACTCGACGGCTAATGAATTTGATTTTTTATCTCCAATGATTTGTTCTTTTATGATTTATTTCAAAACAGCCACATCGTTTCATTGACAGTTCAGGGAAGTACGTTTACGCCATTCATACAAATGTAAACAAGATTACTACGCGTAGCTATGTCCCCCACCGCTGTAGTAAAGTCGATAAAGTCCCATAACTCATGCAAAATTTGGCGAATCAAAATGGCGGCAAGATATGATCAACTGCATAAGTTGCAAACAGCCAAGCAAAATTTCAGCAAAATCCCTTAATTGGATTTTGAGGAGATGTGTCCACAGAGTCTTCCTATGTTGTAGTATGCATAAAGTCGATAAAGTCCCATAACTCCCATAAATTTGTCAAATCAAAATGCAGCATAATATGATCAAGTACATATGGTGGCAAATGTTCACACAAAATTTCAGCATAATCTGTACAGTGGTTTCCCAGGAGTTGCGCCCACAAAGTGTTCCTTAGCTGTAGCATGCGATAAGTCGATAAAGTCCCATAACTCCTGTAAAATTTGACGAATCAAAATGGCTATGCGATATGATCTTGTACATTAGTTGACTAACAATCCTGTAAAATTAGAATGAATTCGGACTAGCAGTTTCTGAGGAGTTGCGTCCACAAGATTTGCCATTGTATAACAATGTGGAAATTATCAAAGTCCCATAACTCCCACAAAATTTTAGAAATCAAAATGGCGATGCGATATGATCTAGTACTAATGGTGACTAACAATCCTGTAAAATTTGAATGAATTCTGGCTGGCGATTTCTGAGTAGTTAATTGCGTCCACAAGATTTGCAAAACATTGTGGAAACTAGGTCCCACCGTCGCGGTGCGGCAGGGGATAGAAAAAATTTGAGCAGGGTTTCCCCTTAAAATGAATATTACACATACTGCTAAAATCAAAACATAATTTAAAACGGAGAATATAATTTAATAAATATTCACATTTTTCTCAAAATTAGAACTGTATGGATAGGTTTCTATGGCAACCAAAAGGTCCTCAATCCACTGCAATGCATTTTAGACCCCTTTCAAAAAAAATTTGAGCAGGGGTTCCCCTTATAATGTAGGTATGCATACTGCTGAAATCAAGACATATAATTTTATCATAATTTTAATTCTTTGATTTGGTTTCCATGGCAACCATAGAAGTACTGAATCTTCAAATTCTTTAGAATTTGGTATTATATGACCCACAAAGTTCCTTTTAGATTTCATGAAGCTAGTGATAATAGTTTTTGAGATATAGTGAAAAACATACGAAAATGCTCAAAGTCCAACAACTCCTACAAAATTTCATGTATGAAAATGGCGGTGCGAAATGATATAGTACTTGTAGTGAATAACAATCTTACAAATTTTGAACAAAAACCAATAAATGATTTCTGAGGAGTTGCGTCCACAAGATCTCCATTTGTATAGTATTGCTAAAAATCGTCAAAGTCCCATAACTCCTATAAAAATTGACGAATCAAAATGGAAGTGCGATATGATCTAGGACATATAGTGACTAACAATCCTACAAAATTTGAACAAAATATAATACACGGTTTCCGAGGAGTTGCGTACACAAGATCTCCAGTTGTATAGTATTGCTAAAAATGGTCAAAGTCCCATAACTCCTATAAAAATTGACGAATCAAAATGGCGGTGCGAAATGATATAGTACTTGTAGTGAATAACAATCCTACAAATTTTGAACAAAAACCAATACATGGTTTCTGAGGAGTTGCGTCCACAAGATCTCCATTTGTATAGTATTGCTAAAAATCGTCAAAGTCCCATAACTCCTATAAAAATTGACGAATCAAAATGGTGGAGCGATATGATCTAGTACATATAGTGACTAACAATCCTACAAAATTTGAACAAAATCCAATACACGGTTTCCGAGGAGTTGCGTCCACAAGATCTCCATTTGTATAGTATTGCTAAAAATCGTCAAAGTCCCATAACTCCTATAAAAATCAACAAATCAAAATGGCGGTGCGATATGATCTAGGACATATAGTGACTAACAATCCTACAAAATTTGAACAAAATCCAATACACGGTTTCCGAGGAGTTGCGTCCACAAGAAAGTGTGACAGACAGACGGACGGACGGACAGACGGACACACGGACGCAGACCATTACTATGTCCTACCGTCGCGGTGCGGCAGGGGACAATAGCGGCATCGGTCTCCCATATTCATACATCTACGCACAAAATTTTATGAATGGGAAATTCAGTCTGTGATTAATTAACGAATTCGGGCACCATTTAAGTGTTGAAAAGTTCCGTCAATCAAATTAATGTACAATGAAAAAAGATTATTGAGTGTCAGAGTTTTTATGAGATCAGAAAGATGTGTACGAGGTTTCCTGAAAAGGATTCTTTTAGCATGGGTATGATCACTAATGTTTGATTGTGTGAGGTTGGTCACCTGGGTCGTAACATAGGATAGATCTATCCTTTGGATAGACACTAATCCAAAAATTCAGTGAAAAAAGGGCAATAACTCCTACAAGGGTTTATGGATTTTCTTCAAAATTTCAGGGTGGGTAGATCTTGATATGCTGAACATTTTTGCAATTAACACTTGAACGCTATCTGTTACACTTTTTGAAATAAAAAATGCAAAAGTTTTGAAAATTTTACGGAAAAAGGGCTATAACTCCGAAATGGGTTTCAGATTTTCTTCAAAATTGCACACTGGGTAGATCTCATCATGCTGATCATTTTCATCCTTGTCAGATTTTGATATCTGTAACGGTTTTCGAGTTATTAACCAAAAACTGCAATTTACCCCTATGTTCTATTTTTAGCAATGGCAGCCATGTTGTTTGACCACCCGACTAATTGAACACAATTTTGAGAAGCCATACCCTGGTGATGATTCAAGACAAGCTTGCTTACATTTGCATAGCTGCCATCCCCAACTTACTGAAATCCGGAATCAGACCATTGAAAATGTGGAAATTGGCATTGTTTTGCGGAATCCATTAAAAAATCTTTTGGGACCACGTTAGAAACATACTGATACAAAGAAAGGATACATGTATCAGTTTGGCTTATGTAGACAAGTACAATTCACTTTGAAAAACGTTTTAAATATGATGAACCCACCGATTTTGCATCAACATTTTACGCCTGTCAGTCTGATTACACGTGTCGTTCAATGTCGTTTAAATCGCCATGCCCAATGCTGATATCAGAAATCAAAAAGTTGCACCGTACATGGTATTCATCCACATGGGATTTAACAATTACAAATTGATATCTTTCCGTGTTCTTCGCTTTAATTTTTTGAACAAGAGTGGACCCTAAAAGATGTCTCGCCCGTCCCTGCTTGTCACTAAAACAGTCATGTACTACTCAAGAGCAACCTACAAGCCAAATATTATTACCATACCACTTACAGTAATTAAGAAAATATTCTAATAAAACACTCAATTTTGTTCACTAGACCATGAAAATGAGGTCAAGGACAAAAGCCATATGACAGACTGACATGTACTAACCAAGACCAAGCTATATACCAAATATCATTGACCTATGGCTTGTA